>JBBBDQ010001750.1:50000-55000 GCA_037127315.1 Ascarosepion bandense | reverse complement strand
ATGCGCAATAGTGGCAGTGGAATGCCTTGCTTGGGGTGAGATGATTAAAAAGAAACAAAAAAAAAAAAACGACAGAGACTCTGGTATGAAAGGTTCGCCTTCCGTTCTCCTGTTTTTTTGTTGTTTTTTTTTTCTCTCTGAAGAAGCTTTAATAAAATTGTAACATGTTAGACTGACAGACATTTTCTATTCGTTTGTTATTTTACCATATTTTACAAGTACTTTCACGGCTACTGCTCTGATGAATATAAAACTGGTGCCCCCATATACGAATTTACTCGAGCCACAAGATTAGCAACTAAGTCCCACCCTTTTACTGTGAAACCAATAAGATGTAAACGCAAATTCTACTCCAACAGCTTCTTTTCTCGCACTTCCCGCCTGTGGAATTCCCTTCCGTTTACTTACTTCCCCGACAGCTACAAATTCCATAGATTTAAATGTAAAATCAATAGTCATCTCCTATCTCACTAACTGGCATCCTCTCTCTCATGCTCTCATCTCATTTCTGCAGTATTCTCATCCCTCTCTTACCTGCTTCCTGACACCCCCTTTATTCTGTCACTCCTCATAACTTTCCTCCTATGAAACCCCCTGCACAACAGTGACAATATAATGCCTTGCTTGGGGCGATAGAATTATAAAAAAAAATGCCTGAAGACACCGAAGTTAGAAACAGTGGTCACTAAATAACACGTTTCCAAATGAAATATATATATATATATATATATATATATATATATATATATATATATATATATATTCAAATTTACATTAATATTTACACATACACACACATGTATATGTATTTCTGAGTTTCTGCAAATAAAAATCACTCATCGGCTACCTTCCCCTCTTCAGGAAGGACTCCAATGTTCATATGCATGGGCTTGGTGTCTATGTCAGCGAACACCTTCCCTTAGCTAGGGTGTCATCTTTTGAATCCCCAGATCATTCTTTCATGTGCTTCCGCCTCTCACTTCTCAGCTCGATTAGCTATCTCTTCTTTCTGTACCGCTCTCCTTCCTCCCCTGACTGTTCGTTACTTGACATCATTTCTGACAATATTGACAAAGCCATTTCTACCCATCCCTCTGCCCATGTATTCGTGTTTGGTGACTTTAACGCCCACCACACCAAGTGGCTGAAGAACGCTGTCACTGACCCTGCTGGTGTCCACACCATGAACTTTTCAATCACCCAATCCCTTACGCAAGTAGTGGACTTCCCCACGCGTTTCTCCGACAACCCTAACGGAAGGAACTCACTTCTAGACCTCTGCTTCACTTCCATCCCAGACTCTTGCACTACCAGACAACTCTGCCCACTTGGAAACTCTGACCACACTGTAGTGTCCGTCAATATTTCACTCCACTCCCGCCCGACCCATGAAACACAGACAAGTAGAATATCATACTGCTATCAAAGAGCAGACTGGGATTCGTTCCGAGACTTCCTCTGTGACATCCCTTGGAACAACGTCTTTAGTCTTCCCATCGAAGAATGTGCATCCGAGGTCTCCTCCTGGGTTAAGGCTGGCATTGATGCCTTCATCCCTGCTAGGAAATTCCAGCTTAAATCTCATTCGTCTCCATGGTTCTCACCCGCTTGTTCGGCTGCCATTGCCCACCGGAATCATTTCTTCCGACTTTATCGTAACTATGCGTCGGAACAAAACAGGCGCCTTTTCACTTCAGCTCGTAATAAGTGTAAAAGGGTACTTAACGAAGCTAAGATGTTGTTTGCTGCCAGAATGAAGCAACGCATAGCATGCTCTAAATTCGGCTCTAAAGACTACTGGCGACTCTGTAAAAGAGTACTTAACAAGAGCAAGTCCACAATACCCCCGCTAATCAACAAATTTGAGGTCCTCACCTCCCCAGCAGATAAGGCTGAATGTTTTGCCCGCAGATTCTCGAACAATTCGAGTCTGGACTCGTCTGGAGTTTTTACACCCGACTTCTCACCTAGAACCGAGGCACAACTGAATGATGTCCACATTACACCTTCGCTTGTCTCTAAGATAATCTTAAAACTTGACCCTCACAAAGCGAGCGGTGGTGACGGAATCCCAACCATAGTCTTAAAGAAATGTGCCCCTGAACTCTCCTCTATCCTTTCTAAGCTCTACAACCTCTGCCTATCTGCTTCCTGCTTTCCTGCCTGTTGGAAATCTTCCTCTATAGTTCCTATATTTAAAAACACTGGAGAACCCTCTGACCCTGCAAATTACCGCCCTATCAGCCTTCTTCCGATCTTTGGCAAAGTGTTCGAAGCCATTATCAACGCCGAGGTGGTTCAGCATCTCACAGCACACAGGCTCCTCTCGGACAAGCAATATGGTTTCCGCTTCACCAGGTCTACTGCTGATATGCTAACGACCATCACCGAGTACATATACCAGGCACTCGACAGGAATGGCGAAGCTCGAACCGTTGCATTGGATATATCTAAGGCGTTCGACAGAGTTTGGCATGCTGGCCTTCTATGTAAACTGCGGAGCTATGGTATAACTGGACATTTGTTTGAACTAATCCAGTCATTCCTCTCTAACCGCACAATGAAAGTGGTATTAAACGGACATGCCTCTCAGAACTACCATACAAACGCAGGTGTCCCCCAAGGCTCCATCTTAGGTCCTACACTCTTCCTGATATATATTAATGATCTCCCTGATTCCATAAGAACCCAAATAGGTTTGTACGCCGATGACACCACAGTTTACTCTCGCCTCCAACAAAAATCTGGTGTAGGCGTCAAAGCTAAACTTGCTGCCGAGATTGAAAAAGACCTCCAATCCATATTGGACTGGGGTAAGAAATGGCTAGTAAATTTTAATGCTTCTAAAACGAAGCTACTGTCAATTAACCATCATCGACAATCTCACCTACCTCCCATTAGCATGGACCAGGCTTGCCTCCCAGAGAGTAAAACACTACGCCTCCTTGGTCTCACACTTTCAGCGGACCTCAAATGGAATGACTATATCGAATCCATTGCTAAATCCGCTGCTATGAAAGTCGGTTCTCTGTGTAGGGCCCGGAAGTTTTTTCCGTCTAAATCTATCCTGCACATTTACAAATCTACCATCCGCCCGTGCATTGAATACTGCTGCCATATCTGGTCGGGTGCCCCTGCTGTTCTCCTCGGGCTTCTCGATAAGGTTCAGAGGAGGGTCTGTAATGTGATAGATACCGACTTGGCAGACCGCCTGCAGTCTCTCTCCCACCGGCGAGACGTGGCTTCGCTGTGTCTCTTCTATAAATACTTTCACGGCTTCTGCTCCGATGAACTTAGATCACTGGTGCCCCCTAAATACGAATTTGCACGAGATACTAGATTAGCAACTAGATCCCACCCTTTTACAGTGAAATCGATAAAATGCAGCCGTAACTTCTACTCCAACAGTTTCTTTCCTCGCACTTCCCGACTGTGGAATTCTCTTCCAAACGATTGCTTCCCCGACGGCTACAATCTTCAGGAGTTTAAATGTAAGGTCAATAGACACCTCCTAACACACTAACCTGCTCCCATTCTATCAAACACTCTTCCCATCTGCCCGACACTCATCCTCGCTATCCTTACTCATCTATTACCTTTCTCCTGACATTCCCTATGTCTATCCACTCCTTCTCTTTACCTTCCCCTATGTAGCCCCATGCGCAATAGTGGCAGTGGAATGCCTTGCTTGGGGTGAGATGATTAAAAAAAAAAAAAAAAAAAAAAAAGTAAATGAAATGGATTTTAAATCACACACACGCACGCACACGCACACACACGATCACGAACATTCTATTCGTATCTAGGAATGTTCTATCTATCTATCTATCTATCTATCTATCTATCTATCTATCTATCTATCTCTGTTTTCCTCTCTAACTGTCTTGTTATCTCACGATCTCTCTCTCTCTCTCTCTCTCTCTCTCTCTCTCTCCCTCTATGTATCTATGAAAGAATGGTAATATAATTTCTCAATGAGATAGAAAAAGAAAGCTCAATGAATATTATCCAGAACAAATATATTGAGAAGAAAATTCAACACATAAATAAACGGTTATGTGTCCAATATATATATATATATATATATATATATATATATATATATATGATAGTTTTCCTAGGGGGCTACAAATTTATACACTGCCGGGAGGATATATATAAGCAAACAGAGGTCCACGCCGAGTGGCAACAGTCTGTTTCATGCCTGAAAGGAATCACTTTCTCTCTCTCTCTCTCTCTCTCTCTCTCTATATATATATATATATATATACTACTGGCCTACTGGCCATCATTATTAGACCACCCCAGGTTTTTAATAGAAATGATACATTTCACGCTATTTTAAAGTGGATAATTCTAAATGAAAATAGAATGGTTCTTTTGTTATTATTACTTTGCAAACTTTTACAAGGCATAGAAGCAAAGATGAACACGTCCGAATCACCCTAAATTTTCTTCATTTTTTCATTGATGAAACTGCAATTATTAAATATTTAAATTCATTTGATGCACATGTTATAGTGCAGTGTAAACAAAAGAACCATTGCATCTTTATTTACAATTATTCACTTGGCCATAAATACTAAAAATAGTATGAAATACATCATTTCTTTAAAAACACTAGGGTGGCTTAATATTTATGACCGGTAGTATATATATATATATATATATATATATATATAATTTGTTCAAACGTCATTTTTAATGGATTCTTATATTTCAGTAGATGCTCTGTATTTATTATTAAACAGTTTATCTTTTTATTTACCTCTGCCACTCTCAATAATGTCTCCTCTATCATATATATATATATATATATATATATAATCATCATCAAAATAATAACTAAATAGACTCTGTAAGTATTTAGGTTGTAAATTTATACTAAGATAAACCTTTAAAAAAACCATTAACAAACAGAACCTAATTCCGTTACAATCCGGTGCACTGAGGCGTCGGATGAATGGGGAGAAAAAAAAGAAATCCGCGGAATAAGAACA
>JBBBDQ010001750.1:0-47500 GCA_037127315.1 Ascarosepion bandense | reverse complement strand
TGTCTGTTTTAAATTCACAATTCAGTGTAAATACAATTTTCGCATGTAGGATTTAAATAAATTTGTGGCTATTTATATCAACATACAAATGAATAAAAATTATTAAAATCCTGCCTAGTTAGTGATGCACTGCATATGCACGCACGCGCGCTGCTTAGTGTGTGTGTGTGTGTGCGTTATAGAAAAAGAAAAAGCGTTTTAAGGATTATAATATGTTACAAATAATATATTCTGTATGAAAATAGTATCAATGTTAGCGCGTATTTTTTACGAGTGACTTCGTGTCCATAATATTCTGATGTTTTCTTAGACACCAGTTAATTTAATTGAAACTAGTTCAGCGTGCAGAAATCAGCTGAGAGTTGAAAATACTGAACGTACGCGCTTCCGTAGCCTGAACGTCATTCGTTATATGGCTAACGTTTTACATGTCGCAAGTTTGACGGACCGGAGTTTGGTTTTAACATTGGATTTATAATATATATGTGTATGCTGCTGTTGTTGTTGTGTAGGAAGGAATAACTCGGTTCGTGCGTGGGGAGAAAATCACCTCCTGACACGATGGGTGGAATGTGTTTTGTTTCAGAAAGAATGATCTTTTTGGCTGACGACAAGGACTAACAACACTCAACAGGGGTGTCTCTCTTTTTCTGATCGGTTCTTCCTCGTGACCACTGTCTGTCAGCATCGATCTCTCTCTCTCACTCACTCTCTCTCTCTCTCTCCTTCTTTAAATGCATTCTCGCAGTAATGCGTAGACCTTTGGATGTGTGGAAATCGCCACAGAGAAGAGTTTAGCGTCAGGTGTTGGAGTTTTTTTCTGGCAAAGAAGAAGGTTTACGAGGGTAAACGCTTTCGACATCACCGTCGTTTGTAATCGTAGATCTGCAACTATATAGTATTTTTTGATTTGTTTTGATTTTTTGTTGTTGTTGTTAGTAGTATTTGTATCTTAGAGAAAATGGTATTTTAAATAGAAATTTATCGTTTCTTTTTTTGTTTATATATCGTGGTATAGTCAAAAGAAGTATTAAAAAAAGCCTTGGAGTACATTTACCAAGAGGATTTTTTTTACACCTTTTATTCTGGATTTTATCTCCTAAAAAAATAATTTTAAAAAAAGTACGATTTTGTTTGATTCAACACGCGTTACATTGTACGGAAAACCAATAATAAATAATAATAATAATAATAATAATAATAATAATAATAATAATAATAATAAACCAAACAATTGACTGGGAAATTAAAAACGGAAAATAACAAACAAAAAAACATATGAACCAAAACGGAATTTGCTTCAAATCTTGCTAAATTTAACCACGACATGGACACGCTACCTCCAAGTCGTACGAAAAATACTAGTACTGTTACTAATACTGAAGTAACATCGGCCCCGGTGGTTCCAGTCGAAAGGGCATCCCAACAACAACAACAACCACCACCACCATTACCACCACCTCCAGAATTCCAAGAAACGGCAACATCTAGTTTAATTTCACCCCCAACTCCGTCCGTCTGTCCACCGTCTCCAACACCATCAACGAGTACGTGGCCAGGCCCCAACCCGACGGACCCTACTAATCCAAACCAAAGTCCTTCCCCAAGTCCGAAACCCAGCCCGAAACGAAGCCCGAAACGTAGCCCTGTCCACACTGCTACGGGGGTGAGACCTGACGCATCTCCACCTCCTCGGGCTCCTTCCCCAAGGATACCTCATTCGTCTCCGGTACACTCGGCTTCCCCCTCAGGCTCACCTCGGACTATCAGGGGTGCTGCCGGTGGGGCTATCTCTGGATTGCTACAAAAATCAGGTAAGATGCATAAATGTTTTGTAGTTGTTTTTAACCTGCTGTCATAAGCACGTTGTTCTGTCGAATGCACATGTTTTTCATTGTATCATTTTTTGATTAGGAATATGAGTGTAAGAATTAAAAAATAACGAACTGCTAAGTGAAGTCTAACTAAATGTTTTTTTTTTAGAACAAATCACATTTTAATTTTAATTGCCTTCTTCATTCTTCACTTAAAATAAATTAGTTCGTCATCTTCAGACTTCATACTTTAAGTAATTTTAAAAGATGAGAGCTACTGCTCTTAAATGCTATTTGTTTTCGTTTTTGAATTCATTTTACGCTGATATACATACCAGTTTTAAAAGCGCGTCGGTACGGAAGCATAAAAACAAGATACCCATTAACTCATTTATGCATGAGTGTGAACCCCAGCTATTTCGTTCTCTAAAGAAGTAACCAATCTCGTAGAATTGAAACACCCACATAAATAAATAAAAAAACCTATGTTTATCGTGGGTGGTACTAGAAGACTGAATTCTTTCTTTGAGATCACCAATCAAATAGCCAACTTAAGCACTAATAAATCGACCTTGAATGAAGTTAAAGTGCGTTTTTTTTAAAAAAGGTGGGGCTAGTTCAGCTTTTGTTTTACTTTTGTGACGAGGTAGGGTGGGGTTAGTTAATTTAATTTGCGCCCAGCGTTGATAATACCCTTTAGAAACGTTTGGACAACAGATTGAGAATGTGTTAAGCCTGAAATTGGCTTCCGCATTTTTGTGTTTAAAAGTAATTCCTGACATTAAAAAAAAAAAAAAAAAAAAAAAAAAAGCACGAAAACAAACAGCAAACTGATGAAAAATAAGGTTTGATTTTTAGTCTTTTAACTGTAAATATGCTGGTCTTAATTAAATTTAATTATCTTTTTTTTTTTAAGAACAAAAAATATTACTTTTTCTAGGTATTTTAAACTTCAACTTTAGAAAATGATTTTTTTAAAGTAGTAAGTAATAGTTCTTGAGTCGATTGACGATCAACTTCAAGCAAAAAAATGTTTGTAAAAATGTGATTGATTTAATCGGATTCTAAAATCAGTTCGACTAAAAAGCAAATTCTCGTTCTTTTTCTTAATGTCAAATCAAATTCTTTACTTTGATAATCAACAAAAGATATTTAAAAACTTCTTTATTTTGTGTGTAAAAAGGCGAGGTACAGAAAAAAAAGTCTTTGTTGAATTATTAATGACAGTGACGACAAAACAAACTACCCACTCTCTCTATATTTCGGAACAGTGCACATGGCAACAGATTTATTTATTTATTGTAACGTTTTTAGCACCTCAAATTGCTTTTTTCTTTTTCAAATCTATTTTTTTTTCATTACTGCAGTGCAAAGCAAAAATGTTTAACTAACGCCTGATCTGGATTCGATTGGTTACGCTCGTAAAACCAGGCCTAAAAAAAGAGCCTTAATTTGAAAACACCGACTAGGTCAAAGTGTCCTCACCAGAATGGACACTTGTTAAAAAAAAATAAAATAAAAATATTTACTTAACCATGTGTGACATAACTGATTTTTTTTACCATGCGTCATATCGTAAAAATATACAAAAATTAACCTCGCTTCAACTCTAGTCAGGAATATCATCACACACACACACACACACACACACACACACACACACACGATAAATACAAGATGCGATGAATAAATTGTTGCTTAAATTACGTTAAAATGGAAAAAACAAATTTTAATTGTTTGAATATATTTTGCAAATATATTCACACAAAAAAAATATATTGAAATACGAGAGAGTTCTCAGTTATTTTATTCAATAAAATTGCTATCGGTTTCAACCATGACCCCCAGACGACTTCGGAATCTCCTGCGACTCTTCTAGACGGTTTCCTTGGGAATAGTGACATAATCCTTGACTTAAAGTCATCGTTTGTGTTACAAGGAGTTTTGTTGGTCCCTCGCTCAACTGTGCCTCACACATAATAATCCTGGAACATGCAATGAGAAAGGAGGGCTTGGAGAACCTGATACTAATAGGCCAGACAGAGGGAAGGAGAGACAGAGGAAAACAGCGTGTAACGTACTTGACTGGCCTTAGCAGGTGGATGACAGAACGAGGGTTGAGTGGTTAAACAGGAGAAAGCGTGCTAAGAGCTATCAGGAATAGGAAGACGTGGAAGGCCTTAATCGCCTATGTCCTGGTACCTGACATAGAGTCTTTTAGCAGCCAGTCTATTGATCCAGGGAAGCACTACTTCAAAGGAATACATCAGGCTGCAGTAAACTATGTAATGATGCTTTTTTATTTCAGATATGGTGTCCAACTGAACCTACTACAGTCGAACAAATCAAAAACAAACAACACAAAATTTAAAATATAAAATGGCGACAATTTACCCATCGCACCCTGTGTATATATATATATATATATATACATACATATGTACATATATACATATATATATACACACACACACACACATATATATATATATAATTATATGTACGTATAAGTATATACATATAAAAATATGTTAGTATAGGATATATAATATATATGCGCATATATTTGCAAATATATATGTTTCTATATCTATATACTATATAGATATGCATACACATATATAAGTATATACATATATGTTTATAGCATACATATATTTATATACATTTATATGTATATATATATATGTATATTTATATGTAGATATATGTATATGCTTGCTTACATGTAAATATATGTATATACATACATATATGTGTATACATACTCACATTTATATACACATATATATGCACATATATATATACATATATACGCATACATATATCACACGCACACATAGGTATATATACACGCACATATCCATGTATATATATATATATATATATATATATATATGTGTGTGTGTGTGTGTGTGTGTGAATACATGGGAGAAGTATTACTATTATGCTTGACCCTTTACATACAATTGCTGGATGACTTCAGTGCCCGCCAAATTTTGATGAAATTGTCCACTAAAATAAACACTTTTTGCATTTTTCTTGTTTATCTATGACAACTTCATTTTGCTGGGCCGTATCATTTTTCTACAATTACTACTGGTAAATAATTTTCACACAAGGAAACTTAATTCCCCCTCCTCTACACACGTTTTTTTTTTTAAATATTTTTTCAAATACTATTTTGTACGTTGAATTATGAGTGGAAATGTCTATTGGTCTGATGATTCCATAAAATTAAGTAGAAGCAAAAATCAAATAAAAAAAATTTTCATTGCAAAATCTAAGCAAAAAATATTTACTGTAGGAGATCTAAAAATAAATATTCTTTTAAATATTATTTCTTATGAAAGAATAAAAAAAAAATTGATTTACTCCTCTTTATTTAAGTCGCTCCCTTTCATACAGCCACTGACACAAAAATGACAAAATGTGTATATTTTAACGAAGACACAAAAATTTATTAAAGAATTAATCAAATTTAATGTTTGACCGATCTTTAACTTCTTAACGTTATACGTTAGGATTGTCCAGTCTATTTCCTTTTTTTGGTTTTAATTTGTTTGTACGCTATCAAATAAATTATACAATAATTTATCCTCAAATCGACTTATTTTCCATTTCTTTATGAACATTTCTAGTAGTTTCTTTTTAGGTCATAAGAAACTTGTGTGTAATTCAACATTCTCGAAATATGATACCAGGTAAAAAAAACAAAAACAGAAAATGAGGTTGCTATTCTTTACTTTTACTACATATACGCAAGCTTCACATTTTTATTTCGACCAACACCTGATCGACAGATTGAGAAACCCGGCAAATGCGAGTTGATACAGGCTTTCCATGTGGTTGCTTCGGTTTTCAAAGTAAGAATAACAGAGGAAATAATACTTCATTTAATATTCAATTTTTATATCGAGAAAGAAGAGCAAAAACAAACAAACAAAATACCTGTATTTTTATTCATGTCATATCTTATTTATTATTAAAAAAAGAAAAAGAGGACTGAACATGTTTCGACTACGCTTTCCATTCACTAGCTCCGTCGCAACTGAACCGTGAAGCATCTCCTACCTTCACACAGCTCTCAGTAATGGATGGGAGTCAGGATAGATATCACTGATCATTTGTTAATGATTTTTTTAGTCAGTTTTTTTTTCTTTGTTTGGTTAGGGTTTGAAAGTCGATGAGAAACATTAAAATTTCCAGTCTTCATTCTTGTCAGCGTTTTGTGTATTACACCTGTTTATTTATTTTTCTTTGCATTAGCTTGCACTGCTGCTATAACGCATCATAACCAATGATAAACGATTGCTTGTTTCAAAGATGCAACCTTTTAAAAAAAGTCGATAAATAAATACATACACGTGCACCGTTCTCGCTCCGTAGAATCAGCCAGACGAAGATTTATTAAAATAAAATAGGTATTTACAGAGCCGGTGCAAGGGTACCCAAATCTATGATACAAACCCCCCTCCCCCACTCTACTACATCTCAATTTTCGTCAGGTAGTCTTCATATAAAATACAAATGTTACTGTGTAACCTAATTATGTACAATCATGGATCATGAACAATTCAACTGGAAAAATTGATTATAAATTATGAAAAACGTATCTAAATACAAATTAGAGACCTGTCATTTATGGATGATTCCAACTTAAATAAATCAACAATTTTTTGCGGCAATTTTCAATATTGCTTGTTAAAAAATTAAATAATTTCAACACATTCAATATTATGGATGAAAAAAAAAAATAATGAAAAAATATTTAATTTTAATGTTTTTTCCGAGATTTAGTATAAGCAAAACAAATTTCAGGATTTGAACGAAAAAAAAAAATTACGTCAAAATCCGTGAAAATATTTCGTTCTTTAATTATCTACTGTGCTTAGTTTTAATTTTTAACGTATATAAATGTAGGTAGAAAAAAACATAGGTCACAAAGCACTAACCGGGGCCCCAAATCAGGCTTGTCACCCCGTTCGGGCGTGGTCAGGGATAGTAGGGATTGACCCCGAGTATTCATAATTTATATGACTCATATTCTAAAAATCATTGAAAAAAATTGTTATTTTTTAAGCGTTGAGTGCATGGTCATCAGCAAAAGATACAACCCAAAATGCCAAATACAGGTGGGGGATAACAGAATCAAACAAGTCCAAGAATTTAAGTACCTAGGAAGTGTTCTAACAGGAGATGGAAAGTGCGACACGGAGATCCGAAAGCGAATTGGCATGGCAAAGGACGCGTTCCAGAAGATGAGCAAAATACTAACACACAGGAAGATCTCAATAGAAACGAAGAAAAGAGTGCTAGACTGCTACGTGATGTCAGTTCTTCAGTACGGCTGTGAATGCTGGACAATATCATCGAAAATGAGGACAAAACTGGAAGCGGCCGAAATGTGGTTCTACAGAAGGATGCTACGGATATCGTGGACTGAGCATACAAGCAACGACGAAGTGTTAGAAAGAATGGCAACAAAAAGGAAATTGATGCTGAGCATCAGGAAGAGACAACTGAAGTTCCTGGGACATGCAATGAGGAAGGAAAGCCTGGAGAACCTGATACTGACTGGTCAGATAGAAGGAAGGAGAGACAGAGGAAGGCAGCGGATAACATATTTGCAGGGCCTGATCAGGTGGATGACGGAACGGGGGTTGCCAGGAGCAACAGGAGCAAACATACTAAGAGCCACAAGGGATAGGGAGACGTGGAGATCCATGAACGCCTACGTCCTGAAGGGACAGGGCACATAGAAGAAGAAGAAGAAGAAGAAGAAGAAGAAGAAGAAGAAGAAGAAGAAGAAGAAGCTAAGATAAGCAACAGAAATGTGGTTCTACAGAAAGATGCTGCGGATATCATGGTTCGAGCATATGAGCAATGATGAGGAAAAGGATGGAAACGAAAAGGAAATTAATACTGAGCATCAGCTAAAGTTCCTGGGACATGCAATGAGGAAGGAGGGCTTGGAGAACCAACAGACCAGATAGAGAGAAGGAGAGACAGAGGAAAACAGGGTGTACTTGACTGGCCTGAGCGGGTGGTTGGCAGAACGGAGGTTACGTGGTGGAACAGGAGAAAACGTGCTAAGAGCCACCAGGGATAGGGAGACGTGGAATGCCATGATCGCTTATGTGCTGAAAGGCACATCGAAGAAGATAAAGCGCGAATCCGAAAGTATGGGGCACACAGTGAGGATCTAACTCACAACTCAGTCGCAATAATTCCTAACGAGACAAGCTCCTCAACCGTTACACCACGTCGATGACTATGAATAAATGCAGCCCTTCTTCTTCTTCTTCTTCTTCTTCTTCTTCTTCTTCTTCTTCTTCTTATGTGCCCTGTCCATTCAGGACATAGGCGATCATGGTTCTCCACGTCTCCCTATCCCTTGTGGCTCTTAGTATGTTTTCTCCTGTTACACCTCGCAACCCCCGTTCTGTCATCCACCTGATCAGGCCCTGCAAATATGTTATCCGCTGCCTTCCTCTGTCTCTCTTTCCTTCTATCTGGCCTGTCAGTATCACGTTCTCAAAGATCTCCTTCCTCATTGCGTGTCCCAGGAACTTCAGCTGTCTCTTCCTGATGCTCAGTATTAATTTCCTTTTTGTTGCCATTCTTTCCAACACCTCATCGTTGCTTGCATGCTCAGTCCACGATATCCTCAGCATCTTTCTGTAGAACCACATTTCCGCTGCTTCCCGTTTGTCCTCATTTTCGATGATATTGTCCAGCATTCACTGCCGTATTGAAGAACTGGCATCACATAGCAATCTAGCACTCTCTTCTTTGTTTCTAGTGAAAATTTCCTGTGTGTTAGTACTTTACTCAGCTTCTTTGCCATGCCAATTCGCCTTCGGATCTCTGTGCCGCACTTTCCATCTCCTGTTAGAACACTTCCTAGGTATTTAAATTTTTGTACTTGCTCGATTCTGGTATCCCCCACCTGTATTTGGCATTTTGGGTTGCACCTTTTGCTGATGACCATGCATTCAGTTTTCTTAAAGATTATTTGTAGTCCTTTTTTCTCACTGTCCACCGCTACCTAATAAAAAATTCATAGTAATAATTTAATATATCTTTGGAAACATTTTCTCAGAATTTGTTTTTTACCTCCTGATAATCTTGCATTTTTGTTTCCTTTTTTCAATGGCTTTTATCTAAAAGGCTTAGACAATGATGGCTCTCCACAAATTCATTTTTTTTTATTATATGGGAATTATAATGCCCCAGGAAAGATAACAGAGTAGTTTCTTGCTTCTTTTTATTTTTTATTTTACGATTTTAAATTTAGAGTTGGACTTCTCTTGAAACGGCTACTATGCTATCCCCTTATTTAGGCCATCGCTTCTTGTGTTGGTGACGGAGAATTTTTTTTTTAATCATATCATATCATATCATATCATAATGCCACTGATGTGCAGGGTGCTACGTAAGAGTGAAAAGATTGGAAAAGAGAAAGCCGGAAACCACATCCTAAACAGGGAACAAGGGATGAGCCTCTTCACCTGTTCAGTAGACGTGGGTGGCGTGTGAACTGGGTGATAGTTTAGTCTATCTACTCCAATTGAAAAAAAGAAAAAGAAAAAGGAGTGAAAAGATTGGAAAAGAGAAAGCCGGAAACCACATCCTAAACAGGGAACAAGGGATGAGCCTCTTCACCTGTTCAATAGACGTGGGTGGAGTGTGAACCTGCGATAGTTTAGTCTATCAATTGAATGGGGAGAAATGAATGGTGCGTGCCTTTTCTAAAGGCATTAGTAAAAAGTGAATGCAACGGACTAGGATGGGAATTGGACTCGACTCAGAAATTCCATTTTACTTGCTGATAACCGTTATGTATAATGAGTTCTAAGACCTTTAAGGAACTTCTCCTAATTTTGAAAATTGCGCGCTCAGAAAAGATCCTTGTTACGTGAGCGTTTGAAAAACGGTAAAATCAGTTATTACAAATAGCCCAATAACACCGAAAGGTAGAAACCTAGGTTGCAAAATAAATCATTTTCAAATGAAAAATATTCAAAAGTTCAACAATATAATTATATTTTGAACACTTTTTAATACAACTGTGTACTGGTCAAATTTAATTATGACCAAAAACTAACTAATTATATATATATATATATATATATATATATATATATATATATAAGCTTCTTCAATGTATTTCATGGTATCTCCTGCCAAGCAGCTTGTATTTGTTCCCAAAGTGTGTCTTGCGAAGTAACATTAGATTTAACATTTTTTTTATCCAAAATATCCTATAGTTGTTCAATAGAGTAGTTTCAAAATAACTTGTTTCAGAGAAAATAGAAAAAAATTAAACATAACTTCTTTTTAATATATTTCTTTGACACCTAGTTTTAAAGAATCAATATTTATTAGCAATTTACTTGGCTTTTCACCCTGTATTTGAATTTCAGTGAAGTTTTTAGGAAAATCACCCTTGTCTTAATACTTTTGCACACTACCGGTAGTGTGCAAATGTATTAGGACAGGGGTGATTTTAAACTTTATTTTGATCCCTTATAAAAGATAAGATAGTTCTTGTCCAATACTTTTGCACAGAACTATATATATATATATAACCCCTTTACAACACAGAATAACACCTCTACAAAGAGAACGAAACAAACAGATGCCCATATGACATTTTTCATGTTACCATTTCCCCATCATCAAATGTTACATAATAGAGACGACCTAATAACTAGCTTATCGTGATCTCTTAAATTTACTCACCCACCTCCACCCTCTAACCTCATCCCCCATCCAACCTAAACTTAACTTTCTATTGGTTAATCGAGTCTTACCTACTAGAATTTCCTTAATTCTGCCCTTATGCTCCACATTAACTGTCTGAAGAAGGGTAACGAATTTTTTTCAAATTTCCATAAAAATTATTCCCAACACGAGTGACCAACCATCTGACGAAGTACAATTAATGGTAGTGAAACACGATAGCTTTTGTGTAGCGATGTAAAATATTTTTTATTATAGCTACTTATAATAAAAATATTACAATAATTATATATATATATATATATATATATATATATATATATATATATATATGTTGTGGATCTCGGGAATGGGGCCCGCACAAATAAATGAACAACGACCACTAATTGAGACAGAATATAAGTGTATTAACGTAAGAATACAGACTTGAATGAAGATTAGTAGTCCAGGAATGCGGGTTAGTAAAAAGCATACGTAGAAGTCTCTGGAAGTGAAGCCGTAGTATATTGAGTATGTCCGTGTCGGAAGCTGACGGATACTGCGTAATAATCTTCTCGATGAGTGGATAACAGAGCTACTATGAACTACTATGTACTGACTGCTAAACTCTCTATAGACTCTCGTATTCTCCGGTTACCTCTCTGTGGAAGCGCGGTATTCTACCGTCTCGCTTCTATAGCAGTAGTATGTAGTACATATATATACTCTGGACGAGTCCATCTTTAGGAAAATGGAGAACCCCCACAACAATATATATATATATATATATATATATATATATATATATATATATATAAGATAAACAACTGAAATGTGGTTCTACAGAAGGATGCTGAAGATATCATGGATCGAGCATGTGTGCAATGATGTTACCACAACTCACACCCCTGAAGATGATCTCGGAAGGAGACTGAAAACATTGAGAAATGAATGATAATAACATCTGTCAACGTTACAGCTCGTTTCTGTCATCTTTCAATTATAATACGCGAAAGATTATCCGTGAGTATGAACGGATTTTTGTAAAAATAAGCAGACACAATGTTTGCAATTTATTTAATCTGACATGTCTAAAAAAATTTTGCTGCTTAAATACACAACTACACACGCACACACACACGCACACACACACACACACACGCATATATATATATATATATGCAAGTTTCGTTAAAAAAGACGGACGAATAGTGAAAATTTTTATATAATTTTTCATGTGATCTCTTATACCAGTTGAATTCCTTGCTTTCACTTACGCGGAAATACCCTTAGGAAAGGTACTAATCCGTCTCTTCCCTCCAGTTATGGGTTAAATAACATCACAGATTGGATTCTATAGCCTTGGCTGGCAACCAGTCTAACGCAAAAAGCAATGGGAACTTACTGCGGGATAATCTTCTGTCCAGTCAGTTATATCTCTTTCGACACATGATCACGCAAGCGTGTATCACGTATGGCACTTAACTGACATATAAGCCTAAAATTTGCCACAGGACCAAGGAAATATGACACAATCACCACCTTAACCAAAAACCATAATTTGAAACACACGGATTATGAAAAAGCTTTCGTCCATGGCATATTAGCAGCAACCCTCACCAATGACATTGAAACCATATTACCCAGGAGATATATGCAGGCATTAAAAATTTATCTAAGAACAAAAATATCATTATAACAACATCTGATAAAGGAGGCGGTATAGTTATAATGGACACAGACATCTAAAACTGAAAAATTAGAATCTCTTCGAAATAATGACAACTTTTATATACAAACCGCTGAACAATCAATAAACACTGAAATGCAAATTTGCAACAAAACAATGAAAAATTATTAAAAAATGAAAAGAAATCTCGATCTAAATCACTAGAATAACACCCCACAAAACCCACCCTGTATGGCTTACCCAAAGCTCATAAAAAAACATTCCCATTAGATCTGATATATCCGGTATTAAGGGTGCTCCCCATAAATTACCTAGAGCTAATCACTAAAATAATTACACGATTCCTAGGCACCATTAGCACTACACATATCAGACAAGCTTATTAAGTTGATATATATATATATATATATATATATATATATATATATATATATATCAACTTAATAAGCTATATATAGTCATCCGCAGACAGATCTGTTTCGCAGCTCATCAGTATGGTTAGACTCCGATTGCTTTTTATCCAGGATTGAAACCCGACCGAATTGGCCTCAGTCGGTGATTCTACCTCTGGGCTGAACGCAGACTTTTTAGCGTGTATATTATCATTACACACGCCAAATAGCCAGAGTGCTCTAATTCATTACCGAATGAGCGATGCGTACATGCCAGAGTACCATGTACGCATCGCTCATTCGGTAATGAATGGTAGACTTTGAATGCTTTTCAAAGTCTCCCATTCTTCCAGAGTGCTTAATCAGGGTGTGCGATCGTAAATATATATATATATATATATATATATATATATATATATATATATAGATATCACTATCACTGTAATGTATCTATTCAATTGACACAACTCTGTTGGAAAAGTATTTATTTACACGGCCTCCCCACTAAGGCAGGGTGTAACACAAGGTAGATTTTTATGTGGGGGACGCCATACACGTACGTATGCTTATAGAAATAAACAAAGCATTCTGTACAGCGCCCCGGGCCACTGTCATGCTGGCGTCGATCCACTTGTCTTAGAGCAATGTGAAAGGTGTTGCCTCAAGATTAGAATCCCCGGGACCGAGCACCGTCTCCCATCTAAAATGATGAGAAAAATTTACTCTGCTCCCCGACTAAAAGTGAATTCTCCTGCCAGGTATATTTAACTGGCCTCGCACTCTCAAGTTTGGGTGTGACAAAAGGTCGTTTTAACCTAGGGAGCGCCATACGCATGCTTATAGACAACAATTGTTTGTATTTTTCCCCCAGCCCCCACGATCATTGTTATTCTTGCATCAGTATTACACCGACCCAACCTCTCTAGTTCAATGGGGAAGGTGCTGCCACAAGTTTGGAATCCTCGGGACTGAGAAATTTCTCCCATCTAAAATGAGGAGGAACGTTTACTTAACTTCCGGTCAAAAGTTAACTCTTGTGCCAGGGGAAATATTATTTGTAAAAATACGCATCCATCAGACTGGATGTGACACATAGTCGTTTTTTTTTTTGTTACATGGTGAGAGGCATACGCTTAATTATGCATCCGGGCCAAGGAAAAAATTGTTTTTTGCCCAGCCCCAGCAACCACTGTCACGCTGGCATCGGTATTACACCAGCCCCAACTTCTTTAGGGCGATGAGAAAGTTGCTGTCGCAAGGTATGAATAGAGTAATTTCTCCCATCTAAAATTAGGAAACATAGCCCCACTTACAGCAAAGCGAGACGATACGTACGCGTCAGTAAGCCCTTACTGGCAATGATTAACTACTGTGCCAGGTCGAGTAACGCGTAATGATGAGAATAATTGAATTTTCTTGATAGCACATTTTTCCACTAGCAATTGTCTCCTGTTATTCTGAACGAATCGTAAAATTATAATCAGTCAAGAGCCAAACCTTAAAATCAGGAACACCCATTATTTTTCGTAAATCATTCGTTTCAGAAAATTTAAGTTTTTTTTTTCTTTTTTTCTTTTTTTATGGACAGGTTGTGAGGTGGGACAAATGGTTTTCAGTCATCTTTGGTCATTACGGCCAGTTACAGTGTAAACTGCGTCTAGAGATTATATGCAAAAGAGATATTGTCAAATATTTTAAGCAAAATTAATAGATATGTGTTATCCAATGAAATAATTTGTACTATTATGTATATCGAGTAAGCATGAAAGCAATTAAGTCCCAATTTTCAATTTCAGATTGATATTTAGTATTTTTTTCAGTAATTGTAGCAATTTACAGTGTCAAGAGATTATTTGCAAGAACTTGAATTTTGTATCATGGTTCGTAAAAAATAACTGACAATGAATGAAAATAACTATATAATCAAAGAAATTAGCAAAGGAAAGTTTTCGCTTCAAATTTCTAAGGATTTGAAAAGGGACCATCGAACAATCAAGAAAATATGTCAAATGGGAATTCAATCAAGGAAAAAAGTCTCGGGCTGAATTCAGGAATTTAACAAAGCGAGATCTATCACATATCCGAAGAGAATTAATAAGAAACCCAAATGCGTCAAGTGCGTTCATATTTGAGGCCGCTGAAGCTCCTATGGTCTCAAGGGAAACAAGGTGTCAAGCATTAAGGAAGTTTGCTGATGTAAAAAAAATCAAATAAAGAAACCCATTTTAACAAAAAAACATCAGAAAAGAAGACTGCAGTGGACAAAAAATACATGAAAACTGATTTCAGTAAAGTGCTATTTACAAACGAATCAAGGAACACCCTCGATGGGCCCGAGAGATGAGCCCGAGGATGGGTTTGTAAGCAACATGACCCAAGAAAAATTTTTAAACGCCAACAAGGCGGCGGTGGGATCATGATATGGCCTGGGATTATTGGGTCCATTTAAGTTAAAAGACGAGGTTAAAATGAATTCCAAAAGTTACTGTGATTTTCTAGAGCAATATTTCTTTGAATGGCTTGATAACCAGTCTTTAGCCAAGCGTAGATCTACGATCTTTATGCAAGACAATGCACCAAGTCATGCATCAAAGTTTACTAAATCATGGTTGAAAGAAAAGGGATTTGTTGAAGGTTCTCTTATGGACTGGCCTTCAAATAGCTGTGACTTGAATCGCATTAGGAACCTGTTGCGCTTCCTCAAGAAAGATGTTTATTCTTATGGAAGGCAATTCAACAGCAAGTGTGACCTCTGGGAGGCAGTTAAAGTTGCTGCAAAAAACTTAGCAGCCGCTAAAACTGCAAATCTTACATCGGATGATGACAATAGGCTGCTAAGAGTTATTGAAAAGAAAGGAGCATTTGTGCTATAAATTTTAGGAGGTTGTTATTATTTTTTGGTTAATATATCTTTTATTTTTTAAAATAAAATGTTTTTTATGTTTTTTCTTTAAGAAATTGACAAATTTGTTCTAAAATCTTTTCATATTATTTTTTACATTAGTTTTACAAGGTATAATAATGTAAAAGTATCAAAATAAATAGTTGCAAATAAACTACTGACAGTCAAATTAGTCTCTTTTGTTAACTTAGTAAAGTTTTTTCCAACCAAAAACAATACTTTTCTCTATCACTATATATCTAAGTTAATAATATTGAGTAGAATCTAAGCGACATAACAATAGGACTTTTAACATTAAAGACGCAACTCTTTATACCAATTCATAACTTGTATATAATCTCTAGACGCAGTTTATGTTACGAGTTACCACCCAAAATTGTTATTAATCCACGCGATGAAAACACGTCATAACACGTTGATGTTGTCAGACACACACACACACACACACACACACACACACACACACACACACACACACAAAAAACAAAAAAAAAAAACTACATATCTTACGACAGCAACGAAAATCTGAATGGCGGTAAAATAATAATATCACAAGATTATTACAAGAGCAGATTGTAAAATAAGCCCAGAAAAGTGAGGACATCATAAGTTAAGTGACAAACTTCTCCACATTAACTATATATATATATATATATATATATATATATATATATATATATATATATATAAGCAATCGCATCACTTGACAAGACACAAAAGTGTCGAAACAAAATGGCTACTTTTGTAGTGATATTGTAACATACCCATGTTATAATTTATGAATAAATAATATATATATATATATATATATATATATATATATATATGTATTGGCTGTATAAAAAATACTTCAACTATGTGACCTACCTCTTTGATTCATATACCCATTGTGTTGTGGTGCACTGGATATCGGCTCGGAACAAGAAATCACAGAGTACGAGTTCGAATTCCATTGAATTGATTATATTGATTGATTGTTTAATACTTCATTTTTGTTTTGGTCCTAATAGGGTTAGACCAGTACACATTTGTATTAAAAAGTGTTCTATACAATTATATTTTAGGACTTTTGAATATTTGTTATTTTTAAACGCGTTATTTCGCTACCCAGGTTTCTACAATGAGTGGTGTCTTCAGGCGATTTTTAATAACTAATTTTACCTTTCACCGTTTTTCTTTTTCAGAACGCTCTTGTAACGGTTGTGCGTTGTGGTACAGTGAATATCGGCTCGGAACGAGAAACCGGGGAGCCGAGTTCGAATTCCAGTTGAATCCATTGTATTCACTTACGCGCAAATACCCTTGGGAATGGTTTTCATCCGTCTATTCCTTCCAGTTATGGGTTAAATAACAGGACAGATTGGCTTCTATAGCCTTGGTCGGCAACCAGTCTACCGCAGAAAGCAATGGCAACCTACTGCGGAATAATCTTCTGCTCAGCCAGTCATGTCTCTTTCGAGATATGATCGCCCAAGCGTGTATCACGTATGGTACTTAACTGACTGACTTGTAACGGTGTTTTATTTGAACCTTCACGTGGCAGGGAATTTATGAACGCGTATTGTTTAAGTTTAAACGAATTATGACGTTTTCATCCATGGATGTATGAATCTAAGAGCTATTTCTTAGTGTGGGTGCATTTTGTCATAATTTCTGTTTTTTCATTTAACAGTTCGTCTATATTTGGGTATTTCTTAATAAGAAAAACGGTAAAAGGTAAACTCAGTTATTAAAAATCGCCTGAAGACACCACTCATGGTAGAAACCAAGGTAGCGAAATAAGTCGTTTAAAAATGAAATATATATATATATATATATATATATATATATATAGTATACGTAATTACAATAAAGCAGCACTAATTATTATAGACTAATGTCCGAAAAACCACTGCTAACCTATCAGTAACTTAAATCGTCAATAACCCAACGGGGACTACCACGTAGGTTAAGTAAAGCGGAAGAAAAAAAAAAGAAACAAACCAAGCACAAAAACAATGCGTCAAGAGCTTGTTTGAAAGAAAAAAAAAACAAGACGAAAACCTTAACAGTAAAGTGCTCTATACGAAAGTACGAAAGTAGAGCAAAAAATACAGTACACTAAATCTAAAAATGAGCCAACACCGACGATGAAGTAGAAATACATTACCTATAGACTACGAAATGGCTGAACCGATTTTCTTGAAAATTTACGCAGTTGTACTTAACTTGATGCTACCTCAATCAGTCAATAATAAAATAATGGATATAAAAATAATAATATAGTTAATATTAATATGAAAATAATTTTAAAAATATAATAGTAATATAATCCTAAGAAATAGTAATAATATAATAATAATATAATAAACTAGCAGTATAGCCCGGCGTTGCTCGGGTGTAATGAAAACTTTAAAACTAATCCATGGTCCTGGAGCTCAAACTCTTTGGACATTGGCACGAAAGACTAAAAAACAATAGTTGTTTCCAGTTAAAGCGAAACCGTAGACTGAAAGAAAAATGAATGGATGTAAGTCAAATTTTGATTTCCTGGTATCAATATCAAATAAGTTTTTTTCGTCGTAACTGAATTTTGAAGGCTAAATAAGTCCTCTGAGTAAATGGTATCATGGCTGAGACTAAGAACTACAATTATACATACTTAGAGACAAACCCGAAGCAAAAACTAAAATAAAGTGCTGAAAAAAAATACATACAGGCAGATAAACAGACACACACACAAGCATCTTGGCTTTTATATATATATATATATATATTATCGATTTTCTGCACTATTGTAAGAACTGCAACCTTGAAGCTTCTGAATTTCGTTTCTGTTTTTGTCTATGAGTGTATCAAATTTGATTAAAATCGGACCACTCCTTCTATAACCCGATTTTTTCGATTATCGATTTTCAATATTTATCGGGGGTACCTCGACACAAAACCTAGCTAAGAACACTCGCAGATGCTTAAGGTACAACTGTGTAAATTTTCAAGAAAATCGGTTCAGCCATTTTGGAGTCTATAGGTAACGGACACACACACACAGACAGACACACACATACACACAGAGACAAAGTTCCATTTTTAAATAAGTTTAGATAAATAAAATAATAGCATAAATCATATATGATAATACATATAAATATTAGGACTTTGAATAAGTTCTCGCTGATTTTTTATGAAAAATAACATTTTATTTACAAAAATTAGTAACATGTCACTGAAAGTATTGTCCATCACGAGCGACTACTTTTCCCCATCTTTCTGGCATCATTTTACTCCCACATCGGAAAAACGACACGTCTTTCGAGGCTAACCACGAGTCGACCTATTTTTTTTTTTTTTTTTTTTGGCATTTTACTAAGAATGAATGCACTGCTCAGCCAGGCCATGCGCCATCGATCGGAACAAGTGATAACCGGACGGAGCAATGTCTGGTGAATATGGCAGGTGGGGGAGGACTTTGCATTTAAGCTTTTCCAAGTAGTTTTTTACCTGTTTTGCAACATGTGGTCTAGCGCTGTCATATTGCAAAATCACTTTGTCTTGTCTCTGCTCATATAGCGCCCGTTTTTATTTCAATGCTCGGTTCAAACGTATCAACTGTAGTCGATAGCAATCTCTCGTGCTGGTTTCGGTCGATCTGAGCAGCTCATAATAAACTACACCCAACTGGTTCCACCAAAGAACAGAAGCTTCGAACCGTGAATATTCGGCTTTGCCGCCGATGTTGATGCATGGCTGGGCTTACACCACGATCTTCTACGCTTAGATTTATCACAGTGTATCTACTTTTCATCACCAGTCACGATTCTTCTTCTCCTATGTGCCCTGTCCCTTCAGGACGTAGGCGATCATGGCTTTCCACGTTTCCCTATTCCTGGTGGCTCTGAGCACGCCTTCTCCTGTTACACCGTACAGTCCTCGTTCTGTCATCCACCTTATTAGGTCCTTCAAATATGTTATCCGCTGCTTTCCCCTGTCTCTTTTTCCCTCTATCTGGCCTGTTAGTATCAGGTTCTCCAAGCCCTCCTTCCTCATTGCATGTCGCAGGAACTTCAGCTGTCTCTTCCTGATGCTCAGTATTTTATTTTCTTTTTGTTTCCATCAATTGCAAGACCTCATCATTGCTCACATGCTCGATCCATGATATTCACAGCATCCTTCTGTAGAACCACATTTCAGTTGCTTCAAGTTTTTCCTTCATCTTTGATGGTATTTTCCAGCATTCACTGCCATATTGAAGGACAGACAGCATGTACTCTCTTCCTAGTTTCTAGCGAAATTGTCCTGTTTCTTCATACCTTACTCAACTTCTGGAATGCTTCCTTTGCCATGCCAATTCGCCTTCGGATCTCTGTGTCGCACTTTCCGTCTTCTGTTATAACGCTTCCCAGGTATTTAAATTTTTGTACCTGCTTGATTCTGCTATCCCCGACCAGTATTTGGCATTTTGAGCTGCCCTTTTTACTGATGACCATGCATTCTGTTTTCTTGTAGTCCTTTTTTGTCACTCTCCACCGCTACCTTCTGTAGAAGGGCCTGCAGTTTCCTTTCCGTGTCTACGATCAGCACTGTATCATCTGCATACCTTATGTTGTTCAAGTTGTGGCCTCCAATAGCATATCCTGGCGTGTCGTCTAGGGTCCTCAAAATATTCTCGCTGTACAGGTTGAACAAATCCGGTGAAAATAAGCATCCTTGTCTTACGCCTCTTTCTATCTTTGTAAATCTACAGAGATCGTTACCTGTCCGTATGCAGGCCGTTTGCTGCCAGTAGAGATTCTTGATCACTCTTATGTCGTTCCCGAAAATGTCTAGGCTGCCGAGCAACTCCATCAATTCCTTGTGTCGTATCTTGTCGAATGCCTTCGCATAGTCAATGAAACATAGGTATAAGTCTTTCTTCATTTGTATTGCCCTTTCGGAGAGCATCCTAATCATGAATATGGCGTTCCTTGTTGCAGTGTCTTTAACGAACCCGCACTGTTCCTGTCCTATCTTTGGCCTGATTCTGCTTCTCGCTCTATTCATCAGGATTCTGACAATCAGTTTTGTGCTGTGACTCATTAAGCTGATAGTTCTGTGTAGTTCACACTCGTTTGCACCTGGTTTCTTCGGCAGTGCTATAAATATCGATTTGCATAGGTCGTCTGGTATTATTCCACTGCTATAAATTTCGTTTATTATGTCGGTAATTTTTTCTGTGCCATATTCTTCTAAGGCTATTAGCAGCTCTATCACTATGCCGTTTGGACCAGCTGCTTTGTTTCTGTTCATTTTGGCCATTGCAGCTTCCACTTCGGATTTTAGTATTTTCGGTCTATCCATCTCCTGTGTATTCTCGGTTGTTCTCTCCTGTCGCAAAAAAGATCCTTTATATACTCTTCCCATCGCTGGAGTATTTCCTCTTTCTCCAATGTGATTGTTCCATCCTTGGATTTTATGCATCCTGTTGAGGAGCAGGTATTTTGTCCTGTCAGTTCTCTTATCTCTTTACTTAGAATGTAATAAATGGCTCCCACACGGAGTCTTGTTTTGTTTCTCTTCTTTATCCTCACTATAATGACTACCGATTTATTTTCGTTCTTTTAAAAACGTAAAAATAGATGGTTGATGTTTGAGAAATCAAATTATTACTTATTTTACAGACGAACACTGTCAAAATACTGAAATAAAAATGAATCCGACTTGTAATATTTCCATTAAATTATAAATCAGAAGTATGAACTTCACAGAAATGAGGACAAATAATGTACATTATGTACAGTAAACAGTAATTTAGAAGAAAGTAAAGTTTTACCTTGCTTAATATCTTTTATTTTTTTACAAAAATTATAACAAAAAATAATGAAAGAAAGCGAAAAGAAGGGACTAACTATCAACTGCAAAACAACAAAATGCGTGGTTGTTTGAGTTTGAGTATTATTTACTCTTCTCCCCCACTTGAGAGAGATGTGACACAAGGTCTTTTTTAATGTGGGGAACCTGAGCGCGTACGCCCAGCTACTGGTCAAATATTACCTAACCACCGCAGTGGATAGGTTCAGAACTGGTCTACACCGGTCTTATTTTGGTCATTTTCGCTCCCCACAGCCAAAAGGCCGAGGCGCAACGGGTTATTTAAGGTTGGGTTTTGAGGTACTTTTTAACGTTCAGTTATAGTGAGAAGGTTGATTTAGTCAGATTTTAATTAATTTTTTTTTATTTTAGAAAACTGAAGATGTCCTCTAGTTTTGTATTCAAAAATGTATTGCTGGTAATAACTTTTTTCCTTCAAAAATTCATTATGGCAATAATTTTTCCTTTTTTTTCCTTCAAGACGGTCTTAGTAATATTTTTCGTCAAAAATGTCTTGGTAATATTTTTCCTTCAGAAATGTATATTTTTTCTATAAAAGTCTATTTTTATGTATATATTTCTATAAAAGTTTATTTTGTGTAAATGAATCTGAGCTTGAGTTTTTAAGGGCATATCAACCTCTGTGGGTTATTTAATGCCGAAAAGGTGGGGTTTTAAGATATATTTTTTTAATGTTCGGTTATAATGAGAAGGTTGATTTAGTCAGATTCTGATGAAAATATTTTGTTTTTATTCTTTTTTATTTTAGAAACTGAAAATGCCTTCTAGTTTTGTATTCAAAGATGTTTTGCAGGGAATAATTTTTTTTTTTTAAATGTGTTATAGTAATAATATTTACTTCAAAAATCTATTGTTGGTAATATTTTTCCTTCAAAAATGTATATTTTTCTATAAAAGTGTATTTTTATGTATATATGTATATAAAAGTGTATTTTTCATAGCGTTTTAACTCCAGTTTGAGGGTTAATTATTTGCCCATTGCTGGGATCCTAGCAGGTGCTGCCACCTCGAGTCAAAGTGGACTTGATAACAACAGCAATTAAAAGGTTTCGTGCTCCTCACAACCTCCCAATCAGAGGCTTGCTGCCGGATGCAGTTTACCGTCATGCCCAGTACCTCATGGTTGTTAGTGAAAGGAACAGCTCAACATTCAAATTACAAATTGGGGATACAGAAATCCAAACAAATACAACAATTTGAATATCTGGGAAGTGTTTTAACAGAGGACGGAATGTTCGGCATCGAAATCAGAAGATGCATTGGATAGCAAAAGTTGTCTTTCAAAAACTAAGCAAATTATCAAGAAACAGAAAATATCGTTAAGAGCAAAGAAAAGACTACTGAAATGTTATGCAGTACCTTCTTCTTCATGTGCCGTGTCCATTCAGGACGTAGGCGATCTTGAACTTCCAATTGGCCCCCGTCTCTTGTCGCTCTCAATATTTTACCACTTGGTATCTCTTCCAAACCCTGATCTGCCAGCAATTTACTCAAATATGTCTCAGGCTGCTTTCCCTTGCTCTTTCTCTCTATCCGTCCCGTGAGTATAAGTTTCTCCAGACCCTCCTTCCTCACTACGTGTCCCACAAACCACAAATTTCTCTTCCTGATGTTAAGTATGTTTTCTTCTCGTTTACATCCTATCCAACATCTCATCGTTGCTTACGTGTTCGGTCCATGGAATCCTCAGCATTCTTTTGTAGAACATTTCTCATGCGTCGAGTCTCTCCTTTATCCTTAAGGGAATTGTCCAAATATTCACTGCCATACAGAAGGACAGATAATACATACCAGTCTAGCACTCTATTCTTTGTTTCCAATGAGATTTTCCTGTCTCTCAGTATTCTGGTTAGCTTTTGAAATGCACCCCTAGCCATGCCAATGAGTCTTCGGGTCTCAGTGTCGCACTTCCCATCTTTTGTTAAAACGCTTTCCAAGTATTTAAATTTCCTTACTTGTTTTATTTTAGTTTCTCCCACCTGTAGTTGGCATTTTGGAGTCTTTTTTTTTTTTTTTTTGCTGTTGACCATACATTCATTTCTTTCTTGAAGTTTATGCTCAGTTCTCTGTTCTCGCTTTCTCTTGCTACCTTTTTGTAGGCGGGTCTGCATATTCTTTTCCGTGTCTGCTATCAGCACCGTGTCATCCGCGTATCTTATATTGTTGAGATTGTGACCACCAATGACGAATCCCGGCAAGGATTTTATTTCTCTCAGAATTGTTTCGCTGTAAGTTGAATAGATCTGGCGAGAAGACACATCCTTGCCTTACGCCCCTTTAAATTTTGTGAATACCTGCTGAATTCATTTATCCGTCTGCAAACAGTTTGCTGCCAGTATAAGTTTTTGATTATCCTAATGTTTTTCCGAAAATGTTGAAGTTGCCGAGCATCTCAATCAAGTCTTTGTGGCGTACTTTGTCAAATGCTTTTGCGTAGTCTATAAAGTACAAATAAAGGTCTTCTGCATTTGTATTGCTTTTTCAGGTAGCATTCTCAGCATGAATATCGCATTCCTTTTCCGGTATTTTTAATGAAGCCACACTGTGTTTGTCTTATACCTGGGCTGATTTTGCTGCGCTCTGTTCGTCAGAATCCGGATGATGAGGTTTGTTATGTGGCTCTTTAAGATGATTGTATATCAGTCCTCCTATGTAGCAGTGGATATTGGACAATCGCCTCACAGATGAAGAACAGACTTGTAGCAACAGAAATATTGCTCTAAAGAAGGATGCTGAAAATACTATGGATCGAAAATATGAGTATCACATTTTTCAAGCCTCTTTCCTCATTATGTACCCTAGATGCTTCAACAGATCTTCTTGATATTAAGTATAAGTGTCCTTTTTGTTATCCCTAGAACTTCGTCTTTGCTCATATTTTCAGTCCATCGTATTCTCAGCATCCTTTGACCTACAATGATCAAGCGCAAAACTACAGATTTGGAAGTTGTAGGGGACTCCGTAATGCTTGGTTAATTGGCCCTGTGTCAAACACGTCCGAAGTCCCCACAATTTAAATATCAGAAGGTTGAAATGTGAAAGGATAAAATATTTCGTGTGTATATTAAAGCAAAGATTTATTTACAGAATGAAAAAATGTAAGAAGGAAAATATAAATGAAATTCGTTAACTGAAAGAAAAATGTTAATTGAGAAAATGCATGTTGTTTTGTGGTTGAAATTGTCCGTAGTAGTTTAGAGTTCATGGATTGTAAAGGCTTTGTTCCTTCCTCTTTTTAGTAGGTCGCGACAGGTTGAGAGAGAGAAGGCAAAACAATTTTTTTTTTAATCATTTCACCCCAAGAAAGACATTCCACTGTCACTATTGCGCTTGGTGCTACATAGGGGGAGGTAAATAGGAAGAGTGGTTAGATATAGGAAATGTCAGAAGGGGGGTGATAGATAGTTGGGTGGGTGGGAAGAGTGTTTGGAAGAATGGAAGTTAGTTTGTTAGGAGGTGTCTATTGACCTTACATTTAAACTCCTGGAGATTGTAGTCGTCGGGGAAGCAGTCATGTGGAAGAGAATTCCACAGTCGGGAAGTGCGAGAAAAGAAACTGTTGTAGTAGAAGTTGCGGTTGCATTTTATCGGTTTCGCTGTAAAAGGGTGGGATCTAGTTGCTAATCTAGTATCTCGTGCAAATTCGAACCTAGGGGGCACCAGTGATCTAACTTAATCGGAGCAGAAGCCGTGAAAGTATTTATAGAAGAGACACAGGGAAGTCACGTCGCGCCGGTGAGAGAGAGTCTGCAAGCGGTCTGCTAAGTCGGTATCGATCACATTACTTACCCTCCGCTGTACCTTGTCTAGAAGCCCAAGAAGAATAGCAGGGGCACCCGACCAGATATGGCAACAGTATTCAATGCACGGGCGGTAGGTAGATTTATAAATGTGCAGGATAGATTCAGACGGAAAGAACCTCTGGGCCCTGCACAGAGAACCGACTTTCATAGCAGCGGATTTAGCAATGAATTCGATATAGTCATTCCACTTCAGGTCCGCTGAAAGTGTGAGACCAAAGAGGCGTAATGTTTTACTCTCTGGGAAGCAAGTCTGGTCCATGCTAATAGGAGGTAGGTGCGATTGTCTATGATGATTAATTGATAGTAGCTTCGTTTTAGAAGCATTAAAATTTACAAACCCTTTCTTACCCCAGTCCACGACGGATTGGAGGTCCTTTCCAAGCTCGGCTGCAAAGTTAGCTTTGTCGCCCACACCAGATTCTTGGTCGAGGCGAGAATAACCTGTCATCGGCGTACATACCTACTTGGGATCTTGTGGTATTAGGGAGATCATTAATGTAGATCAGAAAGAGCGTAGGACCTAGGATAGAGCCTTGAGGGACACCCGCGTTCGTATGGTAGTTCTGGGAGGCATGTCCGTTAAATACCACTTTCAATGTGCGGTTAGATAGGAATGACTGGATTAGTTGAAACAATTGTCCAGCTATACCATAGCTCCGCAGTTTGCATAGAAGGCCAGCATGCCAAACTCTGTCGAACGCTTTATAGATATCCAACGCTTCACCATTCCTATCGAGTGCCTGATATATGTACTCGGTGATGGTCGTTATCATATCAGCAGTCGACCTGGTAAAGCGGAAGCCATACTGTTTATCTGAGAGGAGCCCGTGGGCCGTGAGATGCTGAACGACCTCGGCGTTGATAATGGCTTCGAACACTTTGCCGAAGATCGGAAGAAGGCTGATAGGTTGGTAATTTGCAGGGTCTGAGGGTTCTCCAGTGTTTTAAAATATTGGAACTACAGAGGAAGATTTCTAACAGGCAGGAAAGCAGGAAGCAGATAGGCAGAAGTTGTAGAGCTTAGAAAGTACAGAGGAAAGTTCGGGGTCACATTTCTTTAAGACTATGATTGGGATTCCGTCCCCCCCGCTCGTTTTGAGATTATCTTAGAGACAAGCGAGTGTGTAATATGGACGTTATTCAGTTGAGCATCAGTTCTAGGTGGGAAGTCGGGTGTAGAAACTCCAGACGAGTCCAGTTTTGAATTATTCGAGAATCTGCGGTTAAAGCATTCAGCCTTGTCCGCTGGGGAGGTGAGGACCTCAAATTTGTTTATTAGTGGGGGTATTGTGGACTTGCTCTTGTTAAGTACTCTTTTACAGAGTCGCCAGTAGTCCTTGGTGCCGAAATTAGAGGATGCTATGCGTTGCTTCATTCTAACAGCAAATAACATCTTAGCTTCGTTAAGTATCTTTTTACACTTATTACGAGCTGAGGCGAAAAGGCGTCTGTTTTGGTCCGACGAGTAGCTACGATAGAGTCGGAAGAAATGATTCCGGTGGGCAATGACGGCCGAGCAAGCGGGTGAAAACCATGGAGACGAATGAGATTTAAGCTGAAATTTCCTGGCAGGAATGAAAACATCGATGCCAGCCTTAACCCAGGAGGAGACCTCGGATGCACATTCTTCGATGGGAAGACTAAAAACGTTGTTCCAAGGGACGTCACAGAGGAAGTCTCGGAACGAATCCCAGTCTGCTCTTTGGTAGCAGTAGGATATTCTACTTGTCTGGGTTTCTTGGGTTGGGTGGGAGTGGAATGAAATATTAACGGAAACTACGGTGTGGTCAGAGTTACCAAGTGGGCAGAGTTGTCTGGTAGTGCAAGAGTCTGGGATGGAAGTGAAGCAGAGGTCTAGAAGTGAGTCCCTTCCGTTAGGGTTGTTGGAGAAACGCGTGGGGAAGTTTACCACTTGCGTAAGGGATTGGGTTATTGAAAAATTCATGGTGTGGACACCAGCAGGGTTGGTGACAGAGTTCTCCAGCCACTTGGTGTGGTGGGCGTTAAAGTCACCAAACACGAATATATGGGCGGAGAGATGGGAAGAAATGGATTTGTCAATATTGTCAGAGACACTGTCAAGTAACGAACAGTCAGGGGAGGAAGGGGAGCTTTAGAGAAAGAAGAGATAGCTAATCGAGCTTAGAAGTGAGAGACGGAAGCACATGAAAGAATGATCCGGGGATTCAAGGGATGTCGACCTAGCTAGGGGAAGGTGTTCGCTGACATACACACCAAGCCCATGCATATGAACATTGGAGTCCTTCCTGAAAAGGGGAAGGTAGCCAGGAACGTCAAACTCAGAAGAGGGAATAGAAGGGTTAAGGTTAGTTTCACATAGGGCCAAGATATCAGGTGATTTAGTGTGAAGAAATGAATCAACGCTGAGGAAGTTAGTGCGGATACCACGTATGTTAGTGTAAGAGATGCAGACGGGTTTGGGCGTTTTCAGACTAGCTGGTTTAGCTTTGCTATTATGTTTGTTTTTTTCCATCGTGATTGAGTTAAGGAGAGGTCTTAGAATAGAGTCAGTCGGTCACTTGCTTGCAGCATGTGAAAGATGGAGACGCCCGTCCATGCGCGATATGGCACTACAAGAAAGAAATGGTCTTTAACACGTGTGTCCATTTGGTTGTGTTGTCCTCTTTAGCGGCGTGGTGTGAAAATGTAGAGAGAAAATTGGACGAAGAGGTAGAATGGATATGTGACAGGACCAGGTTGGCGTGAAGTGAAAAAGACGGAAAGAAAGTTGGCCACAAAGGCAAGTCAGTTTGAAGTTTCTTCCTTACATCGTGACGAGGTGTTAGCTAACCGCTTCCCCTGACTGATTGACTGCTGGAACGGTTAGCGATCATCTTTAAATATTGAATCCAGTCACGTGGGGTGGATCCGGCGAGGAATTTTTTCTTTTGCTGTGGAAAAACCGTTTCTCTGACGTATTTTGAATTTGCGATGTGATGACCAATCAGGATCCAGAATATGCTTTTCACACTGACTTGTGAAAAAAGAGAGCTTCTTTGCCGTTTGAATGGTTTATATAGGATTTGTATCCTATACAGTCAAGAAATTTTCAGCACCCACTCATAGAAGCATGCTTGATCATTTGAATACTGATTTTTGGTCTCTTCTTCTTTATGGGCTGTGTCCTTTCAGGACGTAGGTAACCGTGGACTTCCAATAACCCCTATCCCTTGTCGCTCTTGTTATCTTTCCCGACACCGCTCCGCTATCCACTTGTTCAAGCCTATCAAGTATGTCTCGTGTTGCTTTCCCCTGTCTCTTTTCCTCTATCTATCCTGTGAGTATTAGACTCTCCAAGCCCTCCTTCCTCATTACGTATCCTAGAAACTTCAGCTGTCTCTTTCTGATGTTATGTATGTTTCCTTTTCGTTTGCATCCTCTCCTAAATCTCGCTGTTGCTCATATGTTCTGCCCATGGTATCCTCAGCGTCCTTCTGTAGAACCACATTTATGCTGCTTCAAATCTTTTCAGCACCCACTCGTATAAGCACGCTGAGTGTTCGTAAAGATGTCCTCTTTTTGTTTATAGCGGCCGATACCTGCAAGAGTCGGTCGTTTAAGTTGATTGACGCACATGTTATGTTGATGGGTAGTTGTAATATGTGTCTCTTCCTTGAATTAATTATATTATTGAATTTATGGTGTGTGAATGCTTCCGTATGGAGATAACAGCGCAAGTAAACGCCTGACGGCTTCCATATGTCTTGACAACAAAGAATCCTCACTATTCAATTAGTGTGGTGAGGTACCGCATATTGAAATTCAGAACTGTTCCCAGTCAACGACCATCGAAGCCTTACTTGTCGAGAGGCAGTTATGTTGGATTGGCCACGGCACCGGGCACACCGAAGAACCAACGTGTTTTCTTCTTTGAGTTAGAGTTAGACGACTAAGCTACGCTCAGTAAATCATTTACTCACCCTGTCGTAGTGTAAGGATTAGCAAGATACTTTCAGTAGAACAATTATAAATTAGTTGTGAATTAGATACTCACTGGGTGTCTATACTTTCGGTTTTGTGTCACATTTAAGTTACACTTTAAAGAAACTCTGGTCGTGGTGTCAACAAGCTTGTCTCATTAGAACATTTATGATTCAGTAGTGATATCTGTCCTTCTATATACCAGCGAATGCTGGACGATCTCTTCAAGGATGAATGAGAGACTCTGGTTCTACAGAAAGATGCTGAGGATGTCATGGACCGAACATGTGAGCAACGACAAGGTGTTTGAGACGATGCAAGCGAAAAGGAAAGTTATACTTAACATTAGGAAGAGACAGCTGAGGTTTCTTGAACACTGTTATGGTGTCCTCGTGCGAGGAATGGACTCTTCCTATTACTAGAGACATACTTAATGAGCTTGAGCAAGTAGATGGCGGCGCAGATCCTGAGAAGGATATCAAGAGAATGAGAATTAAGAGCGACAAGTGATAGAGGCAAGTGGAAGTCCATGATCGCCTGTTCTGAAAAAATACGGCACATAGAGAAAAAGAAGTGAGTTCGATCCTCACTGGGTGCTCGATACTATCGGCCTTGTACCACATCTAAGCAGCTAGTATTATTTCGATCTTTTCTTCTAATTTTTAAAAATTAGTGCTGTTGTTGGGAATTTTATAAATTCAATTTAAAAATACTCACTTATAGAACAATTGTAAAGAGTACAATTTTTGTGTAACACTATGCAATGGATATGGTGATTTTTAAAACGTAGCTTAACTGTAAAACAAGGGCGAAAGTATAAAGCTTCCACTAAGGATCGAACTCACTACTCAATCGTAACTGAGCTAGCGACACAAGGTTGCTAAACATTACGCTACGTCGAAGTGAACCATTGCAGTCGGTATGACTACGGAAAATCCGCGCCTCAAAGTTATACACAAGTCCTGCAGATGCATGCTGGGATTTCTTAGTCAAATAAAATTGGCAATTTTTACTCTATTATAATTTCCTCATGCTGTTATAATCATAATGCTGTCTTTTATTGCACTGATCATTTTTTGTATTATTTTACTTTGTTCTTTCATCTTATTAATCATTTTGTCAATTCCACTTTAAAATGCCCGCTGGCACCCCCCAAAATTTAAGAGAAAAAATTTTTATCCTTAGTCTAGTCTCCATTTTAACCTTGTCCCACATTCTGTTCGAGTGGTCGTGCGGATAAATAACTCTTCTCTATTCATTATGACAAGCAAAGATAAAATAAAATAAAATAAACTCCAAGAAAAACAATTACTCGGAAACACTAGCCTTTAAGTCTGAACTTCCAGGGAATTATAATAATAACCCACTTAGCGCATCGGGGTCAGTTAGTATTTAGTATTTAGTATTTAGTATTTAGTATTTAGTATTTAGTATTTAGCACAGTTGGTCTAAACATTGGTACTTCGTGGTGATTTCGATCGCCATTGAGCGCCTTATACAAAATTCGACATTGAATAACCCAGTAAACATGTTAAATCGACCAAGATCATTCGACTTGCTGTAATGCTTAGCGAGGCTAGTTTAACTATAAGTAACTATTGCTATTAAGTTAAGAGTTCGATCACCAGACAAAATTCGGTATTAAATAACCCAGCAAGGGTTCACGTAAAGAAAAAAACCAACGCATATTAAACTGTTTAACACTGATTTTGTATAGCATTATTTTAATTCAAATATTTGCCTCATGAAGTTAGTAATTAAAAAAGTAATGATAATAAAATTCATCACTGACAGACTCCGAGATAAAAATATATCGTACATACTCACATACACTCTACTGAAAGTTACAGAACTACAGATTTCAACACACTTGGTTTAGCTAAGGCTTTCTCAAATTGGGCGATATCGCTCACCAGTGGCGGATTTCAACTGTTGGATGGGTGATGTGCAACTGAACAGAAAATGGTGGAAAACTAGAAATTTTATGGGAGATATAAGATTTTGAGTATTAAAAAGATCTTTCAACATATGCTACCGGAAAAATATTCTAAGGAGATGTGCAAAGAATTTAAAAAACAAACAAACTGGGGGCTAAATGAGAATAACTGGGTCACAGATAAGATGTAATATGTAATAAAATTTACAAACAAGCAGGGAATATTTTAACTGAACAGATAGATTGTTTTATATATGTATGGTGAGTCATAGGAATGTTGTTTTTTTAAATTTTACAAATACAGTGAGCACATTGTGGCCGTATTCGTAGTTGATATTGGTGAGTGTTAGTTTTTCCAAGCGCCTTGTTTTAGATAACTTTTCTTAACCAGCGCGTTTTGTTCTCTGGTGAAGCAAAATGTGAAGATTTTATTTTAGAAGTATTCATAAACAGAAGTAAAATATCATTAGTTTTTTTTCCAGGTCACTAAGCGACGCAATGTAATTAATGCCTAATGAAAGAAACTGCCGAAAATGAGTATTTTTTGTTATTGAATTTTATATATATATATATATATATATATATATATGATGAGTAATTTTTGTTATTGAATTATATATATATATATATATATATATATATATATATATATATATAGTATATTTTCACGTATAAGACGACCTATAGATAAGACAAGACACAAAATTTAGGTAAATCTCCTTGATTTTGCTTGATATCTGTTGCATAAGACTAACGCCTTGACGCTATGATGAAGCTGTAAATGACGTTGTTTTGACTGGCTCTTTGCATCAAAGGGTGATGATTATAATAATTTTGAAAGGTTTTAATTATGTGGCCATCTCAGTAAGTAATTTTCACTTTTACAAAAGGATATTTTGTGAGTTGAAGATGTAATTAAACTTACTTTGATGTATGCATTTGATAAATTGTGATATAAAAGATCCTTTTTGTGTTCATAGATATTTCTTTTAACTTCTGCAGGTTTCCCGATATATTGTGAAGAACAGTTGCGACAAATTTTTAGTATTGTTTTTGTGTTTTTTTTTTAAAACCAAACGATAATTTTCATTAGTGAGGACACACACACACACACACACACACACACACACACACACACACACACACACACACACACACACACTGACAAACATCTTTAGGTTTATATATATTGTTTAAGATGTCTCAAGAGAATGCACTTACATACATACAAATTAGAGATTTAATATTATATAAATGGTAATATCCAGTATTGTAATATACATAACCAAGCCGACTTCATTCAGTTTTCTACCATTTTTGTTTTATTTTTGTCCTTATTGCTTTTCTTTATATATTCCACATTGTATTTGCATTGAAGAGAAGTAGGTACTCCAACAGTTAACAGCGCGAAAAACAGATAAGATTTAAGATCCGGTAATTTCACTTTGCACTACTGCATTTGGAAAAGGCAAGAATCTTTCTCTTAACCCATCACTCTTAGATACCCAATACAAAGGGAAGGACGTAATAATCAGAGTAGATCGAAATTTTACACAATATGCAATAAATGAGGGAGTCTTAATAAAAAGTGGAATCGGAAATATCATTCGTGTTGGGATAGCAAAAGACGCCTTTCAAAAGCTAAGCAGCGTATTAAGAAATAGAAAGAACTTCACTAGAAACAAAGAAAAGACCACTAAACAGTTACGTGATATCTATCCTGTATTTTTTAAATCATTTCACCCGAGCAAGACGAGACTTCCATTAGTGCGCAGCGAATTAAAGAGAGAGGAAAGACTAGATACAAGAAAGGGTAAAAGATTAATTGAATTCAAGAAGATAGAAGATGGTAATTGACGTGGCATTCAAATTTTTGGAGATTGTAGCAATGAAGGAAGCAATTAAACGAAAAGGAGTTCCGAGGTCGTGGGAAATAATTCACCACTCAGAGAAGCGTCTGAACTCAATCGAGACTGGAAAGTGAGGATTGGGCATGTCTCTTAAGACAGGGTGTCTCTCCGAGGGGACACCCGTTCAACGTGACAGACGGTGTCTGATCGGCGATTATAGAATCTAACTTGTTTGGTTTTCAAGGCATTGAATGGCTAGGAAAGATCTTCATCCAGTGAAGATCGAACCTACCCATTGTCAATTACGTGCCATACGCAATACACGCTTCAGTGATCATGTCTCGAAAGAACATGACTGACTGGGCAGATTATTTTTCTGTAGTAAGGTGATACTACTTTCAGTGATAGAGAGATTACCAACGAAGGCTATAAAACAAAACCTGTGCTGCTATTTAAATTTAAACCATAGCTGCAGGGAGAAGAGACGGATTAGTACCTTTCCCAAGGGTATTTGTGCGTAAGTGAATACAATGAATTCATATGAAATTCGAACTCGGCTCCCCGCTTCTCGTTCCGAGCCGATATCCACTGCACCACAGCGCATATTCTCATTCCACTACGTATTTGCAATTGTTCTAGTGAGGCAAGCTTGCCGACCATTACACCAAGACCAGGTGTCCAGCCATGATTAGGTGTAACACAAGGCCGAAAGCACGAACCAAAAATATTGCTAATCATTACACCAAGCCGAGATGACGCAGAAAGAAAATATGTGCGGGTAAGAAGAAGACATATCTATTTTTATTGAAATCCTAGCATTCATCTGTAGGATTTGTCTATAAATTAGGGTGAGAAGTGACATTCCCAGAGATTCTAAATAAAACATATTGCATGGTAGGGTGACCTGCTGAGACTTCGAGCAGACTAGTCCGTCAAGTCTACAGAAAAGAGTAGGTTTCAATCATCTTTCTTTTCTCCACATAGTGATCTTATATTGTATGTCTTCATTATTTAAGCTGGAACAGTTTAACTTTTGTAGGATACCAAGATTAGGAGAACCACACGGACGAGGAAGGCGAAATTTTCATCTCTCAAATGCTTCGGTTTTGTTTTATGCCCGGTGGATGAAGTCTTTCAAGTCACATCTTCTAAGTAGCATCCACTTTTCTGAAGAAAAAACAAATAATAAATAGCATAAAACTTTCGGAGTCAAGTGAAAATAAAGCAGGATTTTAAGGATTTCCTGTCACCGCCCCATCTTAGGTAGTTAAAGCAAGTTCCAGGTGGCTCTTAGTAGATAACAAATGATATTGGATAATACATATTTGAAAAATTGTACAAAATTGGCTAGCCACGTGAAGACCCAGACATAACGTGGAGTATAGTGAAAACAGCCAAACCTTACAATGGTGGCATAATATGCAGACTGTGCCACTAAGAAAAGTTGGTTGTTATGTTATTCTCAAACAAAAGTGAATTACTGAATGAAAGAACAGAATTATGACTAAGTGTAACCATACAATAAAATACCTATTATTTTCATATAACCATGGATAAAAACGTTATAATTTCTTCTAATTTAAAAAAATTGTGCGTTCAAAATTTTTCCGTTAAGTGAGCGTTAAAAAAGTCCCCGTTGCGTTCTTACAAAAATGGTAAAATCAGTTATTATAAATAGCATCAAGACGCCACATGGTAGAAACCTAGTTTACAAATTAATATATATATATATATATATATATATATATATATATATATATATAACGTAAAATACTTTGTTATTACAAACGTAATATATATATATATATATATATATATATGACGTAGAATACTTGGTATATTTCAAACGTAATATATATATATATATATATATATATATATATATAGATAGATAGATAGATAGATAAAACGTAGAATACTTTGTTATTACAAACATAATATATATATATATATATATATATATATATATATATATATATATAAGACGTGAAATACTTTGTTATTACAAATCGCCTGAAGACACCACATGGCGGAAACGTAGTTTACAAATTAATATATATATATATATATATATATATATATAAAACGTAGAATACTTGGTATATTAGGTAAATTCCGATAGAGACGAACTCAAAAGAACTCAGTGTTAAATTTATTTATCAAATTTAACAGAGTAATATAATTTAGAAAATCTTTTTAGATATTCTACAATTTCATGGGTGATACGTATTTCCCATCAAATTGTAGAATATCTAAAAAAAAATTTTAAAATATTTATTTATATATATGAAATAATCTAATTGATATAAAATATGAATTAGATAAAAATAGAAAGCTCAATGGATATTATCCAGAGCAAATATATTGAGAGGAACACTCAACGTATAATTAAACGGTTTAATTATGTGTTGAGTTTTTCTTTCAATATATATAATCGTCGTTGACGGAACTCGTTGCCAAGTAATGAAGTGTTCACAGACATTTCCTTCTGTGGGAAATTAGTTTTATGCTTGATCTGAGGAAACATCAACAACATTGAGTTTGAAAAATGTTCCACAAACTAGCAAAATGCAAGAATAAAAACCGTTAGCAAAGAAGTTAAAGCTATGTCTACGCAATCAAGTGATGAGACCTCGTAGCCAATCCAATGATGAAATCTTGGAGCCAATCCAGTGATGAGACCTTGTAGCCAATTTAATGCCGAGACCTTGTAGTCAATCTAATTATGAGACATTGTAGCCCATCAAGTGATGAAACCGTGTAGTCAATCCAGTGATGAGACCTTGTAGCCAATCCAATGATAAGACCTTGTAGCCAATCCAGTGATGAGACCTTGTAGCCAATCCAGTGATGAGACCTTGTAGCCAATCCAGTGATGAGACCTTGTAGTCAATCCAGTGATGAGACCTTGTAGCCAATCCAATGATAAGACCTTGTAGCCAATCCGGTGATGAGACCTTGTAGCCAATCCAGTGATGAGACCTTGTAGCCAATCCGGTGATGAGACCTTGTAGTCAATCCAGTGATTAGACCTTGTAGCCAATCCAGTGATGAGACCTTGTAGCCAATCCGGTGATGAGACCTTGTAGCCAATCCGGTGATGAGACCTTGTAGCCAAACTAGTACTGCGCTTAAATCCATAAAATCATGTTGAATAAAGCAAAGTTCATCAGAACAGTTACCAAAAAAGCATTTATTTTATTGAAAAGGTACAGGGAGGCGATATTACGGCGTTAGAAAAGTGATTAAAGTTGAGATGTCAGGTCAGGACAAATAACATTGCGGATACTCCTCTGGATTCTATCAAGAATCTCTAAATATAAAGCAAGAACACTAGCGGATATATGGTAGCAATATTCGAAGCATGGATGAATGGTAACTTATGTATTTATAAGATTGATTTTGGAGAGAAGTATTTGAGGCGTTAAAATTGGCAAACCTTTCCATGCTCAAGTTAACAGTAGATTTTTTATCACTTTTGGGATCGGTTTTTAACTTAACCTTATGGAACCTATCAGACTTACTTTTCAGCGAGCCTTTACTAGTTTTTGCTACATATCAACGCAAACGAGAATGGAGACGCATGGTGGTGTCGGGCCAAGCTGGGTGTGGGCCGAGTACACACACTTCATCAGGAACAATCAAATTACAAGGTAACCAAAAAGAGTTCTGTTCGTTTTTTGATTAGTCATTGAATGAAGTTGAAATATATACGAAATGCGCGTAACAATTGTTTTCAAATTCGGACAGCCGGAAGTAAGAACATCAGACGTTATAAAAAACACGCGCACCATGCCCGGCCATCAGTTATAAGCCGGACAGCTGTGAGAAGGATCGCAGTGTCTACAGATCTCGTTCGGGGCTCTTTGCTTTACGACTTCAAAATGGGCTTATCAGCAGCTGCATCAAGTCGCCGCATATGTCAAGCGTTTGGGAATAGGTGTCGGCTTCAAAATTCAAGTCGGGAGATTTTTCTCTCCATGATGAGTCTCGCAGTGGACGACCACAGGTCTTGAATGACGGAGTCATGAAGACAGCCATTGAAGAAGACAGTAGTCTAACGTGCGGTGAACTTGCAAGACAGTTCAACGTTTCCAATGAAACAGTTAGACTTCACCTACACCGCCTAGGTAAGATGTGCAAACTGAGCAAGTGGATTCTGCAAACGCTGTTGGAGGTCCACAAGGGACAACGGGTGGTAGCCTGCGTATCGCTGCTTTCTCGCCACCGTACCGCACCCTTATTCAATCGAGCGCTTACCAATAATGAAAAGTGGGTTCTGTACGAAACTCCCAAGCGTTCCAGTCATTGGTTGTCTTCTCAGGATGCTGTCCCTCACACCGCAAGATCACCTATGCACCCACTCAAGATTATGGTTTGTGTCTAATGGACAGGTCGTCAAGTAGTTCATTATGAACTGCTACCAAGCGGCCAAACAGTCACTGGAGAGCAATTGAAACGTGTGCAACAGGCATTGCACCAGAAGGAGCCAGCACTGGTGAATCGCAAAGGTGTGCTTTTCCACCATGACACGTGAGTGGTCAGCAATACCATACAGCAACTTGGGTGGGAGACTTTGTATCATCCACCTTATTCACCTGACTTTGTGCCATCCGATTAACACCTCTTCCACTCCCTGGATAATCATCTTCGTGGGAAATCCTTCACCACTGAAGAAGACTTGCGCAAAGCCCTCGCTGAAGCATTGAACAGATGGAGACACGTTGGCAGAAGGTGCTGGATACTGATGGCGATTACTTCGAAGACTAAATATAAGTTACACATACTGTGAAGCGTTTTCTTTTTTTCCTTTAAAAACGGACAGAACTTTTTTGATGACCTTGTATTTAAGCCATTTGTTTTGACCGTCGATTGCGACTCAAGTTCAGTGCAAACCTTAAGTGAAACTCATACAAGGTGTTCACAAAGTCCGTGTGTATCTGTTATGTCGCCAAGTATAAATGAATGACTCAACAACAGAATCAGAATATAAGTTGTATTCCGCGGAAAGACGGTTAGTATGTACAGAAGTGATTAGTAATATTTACAATAGAAAGATACAAGAGTCCAATCCGTCGTAAGACGTGTGTATACGTGATTACTTCCGGTACGCCACCGGAAGTGTGAATAACTCTTCACTGACTCGCACTGACTCTTCAGTAACTCATTAGAGACTCTCAAGTGACTCTCTACGACTCATTATTTAGTCGTCCCTCCCAGTAAGGGCAACATATGACACATGGTCAGTTTATATCTGGGATTTCCGGGCGATATGGCCCGGCCAAAAAATGTCTGCCTATTTTTGCCCAGTCATGCTTCTACCCTTCGGCGAAACCACGACTGGGTTATTGCTCTCTGCTCGGAAGAAGAGAGCGCCCTCTACCCGAAGGCAGAGGGCTGAGAGTGTCGTAGAGTCGTCAGTCTAGTGACTCTCTACTACTCTATTTACTAGCCTTCCCACGCAAGGCTGGATGTGACACATGGTCATTTTATAGTGGGTATTCCCGGCCATATAGCCGGGCCAAAAAATGTCTGTCTATTTTTGCCTAGTCGTGGATCCACCCATCGGCGGAACCACGACTGGGTTAATGCTCTCTGCTCGGAAGCAGAGAGCGCCCCCCGCCCGAAGGCAGAGCGCTGACAGTGTCATCGAGCCGTCAGTCTAATGACTCTCGTACGACTTTATTTACTAGCCTTCCCACGCAAGGCCGGATGTGACACATGGTCATTTTATAGTGGGTATTCCCGGCCATTTAGCCGGGCCAAAAAATATCTGTCTATTTTTCCCCAGTCGTGCTTCTACCCTTCGGCGGAACCACGACTGGGTAATTGCTCTCTGCTCGGAAGCAGATAGCCCCCTCTACCCGAAGGCAGAGTGCTGACAGTGTCGTAGAGTCGTCAGTCGAGTGACTCGGTACGACTCCTCTGTAGAGAATCCACCATTGCTATACATAGCAATGGGAACAGTCCATTTGTAGTCAAATAGGAACGGCGCCCTAACAGTATCGCACATACAAATGAAGTTATGAATTGCACTTGAACTTTATGAACTCTCTGTATATGCGATTCTTTGCTAAAAAAGCTGGAAAAATGATTGGCTCTTTGTACCTCTCCAGTAAGCACCTGACTCCTGTTGCCATGCTCTGTCTTTACAAGTATCAGATCAGACCAACAATTCAGTATTGCTGCCGTACCCGGATACGATAGAGTTGAACAGCGTTTTATGCAGCCTTGCCAGTGAGGAATTATTTTCAACCCTACAAACACTCTCGCTATTCGATCACTGTTTCCATGAAACAAAATGGTCCGGCGAGTTGCATTTCCTAATTCTACCAGGTAATACTTTCACAGTTAGAACCTGCCGGACCAGACACACATGAATCAATCATCCCCAATTCTCTTTGTACTCCATTTGTAAGGAGGAAGTTCTATTCAGACACCTTCTTCTCAATAACCACTTTCTACGATCAATGGTTAAAATGGCTTTGAGAGAAAAAAGCCCGTGAGTGTTCGTGAAGAGAACACTTCTTTGAACCTTGTGGAGTCGTGCTACAGAATCAAAAAACAAACAACTGTACTAGATAACATCACTTGAAGACTTTCAACTCAACAGCAAATAAAATGCATAACGCATATCACGCAAAGAGAAAACATCATGATGAAAATGTTAACTTAAATTGCGCGTTCAAAACTTCCCCGTTACGTGAGCGTTCAAAAAAATCGCCTGAAAACACCATATGGTAGAAACCTAGGTCGCGTAATAACTCGTTTACAAATGAAGAATATTGAACATTTCTGCAATATAATTGAACACTTCTTAATATAACTGTATACTATTCTAACCAAAATCTAAGTCACAAAATTATCAACCTATATATATTCGACCTCAACAGAATGCAGAAAGCACTGGACGACCGCTTTGTCCTACATTTGGGACTCACCAGCAGCACGCATCCGCTACCAGGATTTGAAACCCAGACAGTTAGGATAGTAAGTGAACGTCATACCAACTGTACCACGGGCCCCGGTGACGTAGAGGTAACGAATTAAACTCGATATAGCGCCGGACATTCACATATTTCGTGGTGGAACTCTCCTGAGCTCCTTTAACCCATAGAACTGTGCCTCCCAGAAACACGACTACTATCACCAAGCCGCTCACATTGGAGCATTAGAAGCCGGTTCAAGCAACGCTATACAGATGAAAAATTATAGGAGGATTTGAAATATTAAGTGAGTAAATCATCGAGTTTTTACTCGACCTCAGCAGAGTACAGGGCCGTGATACAATTGGTATGACGTTCCCGTAATAACGCAATTGTCTGGGTTTCCATTCCTGTTAGTGGATGCGCACTGCTGATGAGTCCCAATTATAGGCCGAAACGGCTGCTCAGTACATTTTGTTGAGGTCGAATAAAACTCGATGAATTACTTCCTTAATATTTCAAATCCTCCTACAATTTATCATATATAGAGATATTGAAGTAACTGAAATGTGGTTCTACAGAAGGATGCTGCGGATATCATGGATCGAGCATATGAGCAATGATGAGGTTTTAGGAAGGAAAAGGAAATTAGTACTGAACATCAGGAAAAGACAGCGTAACGTTTTCGGACATTTGATGAGAAAGAAAGGCTTGGAGAATCAGATACTCACAGGTCAGATAGAGGAAAATAGACATCAGGGAAAGCAGCGGATAACATATTTGAAAGGGCAGAGCAGGTAGATGGCACAGCAGGGTTTGGGTGGGGTAACAGGAGAAAGCGTGCTAAGAGCTATCAAGGATAGGGAAACGTGGCCATTATCGACTACGTCCTGAAGGGACATGGCGCATAGAAGAAGAAGAAGAAGAAGAAGAAGAAGAAGAAGGTGCTGATTCCGAATACGATCTTAGATTATCATGGTTAGCAACCGTTTTTGCTGTACTAAAACTGCTCATTTTGGAAAAAAAAGATCAATGTACAATTGGGCTGATCGCAACATTTATTTAATAAAGGCCGTAGAAACCCATCAATTTTCAGGTAGGCCGAGCAATTTATGTCAGCCACTAAAACAAACTATTTTTGTAAGAATAAAATGTTTTTGAGTCAAAAATAGAAGTTACCGAAATTTTCCAATTCGTTTAGAAAATTCAAATTAACTTATAAACTTTATCAGTAATAAACTTTATCAGTGATACGCTAATATGAGTTTTAAGGTTCATTTTTTACATAGCCATCTCGATAAATTTCCGGATAATTACGGCGATGTGAGTGATGAGCAAGGAGAACGATTCCATCAGGATATAGAAACAATGGAGGAGCGCTACAAGGGACAGTGGGACAAACGAATGATGGCTGACCACTGCAGGAGTATCAAAAGAAACTTAAATAACATTGAATATGAGAGTATAATGCCTTGCTTGGGGCGATACGATTATAAAAAACACGCTAATATTAGTATTAAATTTCATTTTTTTACATAGCCATCTCGATAAATTTCCGGATAATTACGGCGATGTGAGTGATAAGCAAGGAGAACGATTCCATCAGGATATAGAAACAATGGAGGAGCGCTACCAGGGACGGTGGGATAAATAAATGATGGCTGACCACTGCAGGAGTATCAAAAGAAACTTAAATAACATTGAATATGAGAGTATAATGCTTTGCTTGGGGCGATACGATTATAAAAAATACGCTAATATTGGTATTAAGTTTCATTTTTTTACATAGCCATCTCGATAAATTTCCGGATAATTACGGCGATGTGAGTGATAAGCAAGGAGAACGATTCCATCAGGATATAGAAACAATGGAAGAGCGCTACCAGGGACGGTGGGATAAATGAATGATGGCTGACCACTGCCGGAGTATCAAAAGAAACTTAAATAACATTGAATATGAGAGTATAATGCCTTGCTTGGGGCGATACGATTATAAAAAATACGCTAATATTGGTATTAAGTTTCATTTTTTTACATAGCCATCTCGATAAATTTCCGGATAATTAAGGCGATGTGAGTGATGAGCAAGGAGAACGATTCCATCAGGATATAGAAACAATGGAGGAGCGCTACAAGGGACAGTGGGACAAACGAATGATGGCTGACCACTGCCGAAGTATCCAAAGAAACTTAAATGACATTGAATATGACAATCAAAAAAGAGAACATTTATACCATAGTTCTTTGTTCCCGAAGGTTTTATTTTTGTTGTTAGTTTATTAAATTATTTGGTTTTGGTATAATCAATCATGTAATTTTAAAAACTTAGAGCTCGACTTTTAATGAAAAAAATTTTCTCAATAAGCAGACGAACATTTATTGGTTTAAATACGAATTGAGAAGTTTGTACAATTTTACTTTGAGAAATATTGCCATAGGCCAGTATAGTATATAAAGAAAACGAATGAAAAAATGTTTTTCTTCCAAAAGTAAGGCAAACGGGATGTGCGTTGTGGTGCAGTGGATATCGGCTCGGAACGAGAGATCGGGGAGCCGAGTTCGAATTCCAGTTGAATTCCTTGCATTCACTTACGTGCAAATACCCTTGGGAAAGGTATTAATCCGTCTTTTCCTTCTAGTTATGGGTTAAATAACAAGATATATTGGATTCTATAGCCTTGGCTGGCAACCAGTCTACCGCAGAAAGCAATGGCAAACTACTGAGGGATAATCTTCTGCCCAGTCAGTCATGTCTCGAAAAAGACATGATCGCCTAAGCGTGTTTCACGTATGGCACTTAACTAACTGACTGAAGGCAAACGGTAGATAACCAAAAAAAAAAAAAAAGTAAAGTAATTTTCATATTCAGCACCCTCAAATTATCTCAAAACGATGTTTGATATCTTGACACCAGTTAAAAATCTTTTTTGTTGACCATTATGATCGATTTAGTGTCAGTCCTTCATCCCAAATGAATATGGAGTTTATTTAATGAAAGGCAACTGAATGTAACATAAATTTGAGTTGGAAATGAGACGATAATGAATATACAAATGTATTGAGATAAGCTTTATTAAAGTCGTGCTACTAAAAGGCATGATGTCCATTTGGTAAACTGTACCAGAATCGAACCGACAGCCTGTTACCTTGATTTGTGACAGCTGTGACTGAATATATAAATTCTATTATTTTTTTGTTTTTATTCATGTAACATGGATTCAGAAGGATTCTGCATATGAGATAATTTTGGTTCATGATTGGCTTGTCGAAGGTTGAGTGATGGTGGGTGTTGAATTTAGCCCTATCAAAAATATTGAACACGTTCACAAGGACAAGGAAGTAGTCAAAGAAAAGGAAAAAGTATATTAAATGTAAATCCAAACTTGGAGAGGTGATTTTCTAGGCGCTGCTTAGATGCGATTCAAGGACGAATATATGGGTTACGCAGTGAGGATCGAACTCACTACTCAGTTGTACGTGGTCTTAGCGAGACAAACTTGATAACTATTGCACCAAGTCAAAGCGCCCTATCCAAAATTGGAGAGTTCAGAAATAGTTTAGTTTTTTACAAAAATCAGTACTATTATTATTATTATTATTATTATTAGTAGTAGTAGTAGTAGTAGTAGTAGTAGTAGTACACACCGTTTTAGTACAGTGGGCAACAAACAAAACCATTAATTCCCAAATATGTTTTCATTTGGGCTGCATTTTCGAAAAGAAAACTTTCCCAAGCCTCACCAAATTTTATGTGATAAGAAGTACATTTAAAAATTAAAAAATAAAAACATAGAGAGGGTTAAATGAAGATAGCCACGAATTAGAAGTCAGAACATTATCACTGATAACTCTCTCCTCTAATTTGCAGACCTTAGTTACTATATTCTTACTACTTGATATAATGCAAAATGTCACAATGATAAAACTGGTCTATAATTATTCATAACTATTTATACTAGGACTCATGCATGCAATTACAAGTAACCCGTAATAATATTTTAAATTTGGAAATCATATTTATTTTAGGCATATGAATTTTTGAAAACAGTTTCTAAATCATTGATTGCTTTTTAATCATTCCACCTCACCGGCTATCCTCTTCCACCACACTTATAAGGCGCGTCGCATCGTTTGAGGAAAAGTGGGCAAGAAGATTTTCAATGGTTTTTCTTACTACCCCGACTTGGACTATAACTCTAACTGCTACTCGGACTGACATCCTGATAAATTGTCTTTTTTATTTATAACAGCGCGCAAACGTAGCAGTGAACACAAAACTATTTCTAATAACTATACATATTTAAGAGCTGATACGTGGCAGATTAATAATTTGGTATCTTTTCAATGGAATGTAAATCATCTTTTTCTATAAATTATGAGTTAATTAAATGTATATTTTAGCTGGTATTCGCTCTAGAAGAATCAGTCAGTCAGTTAACTGCTATACGTCATTCACGCTTGTGCGATTGTGTCTCTTTTGATCCATGACTGAATCGACAAAAGATTTCCTTGGAGTAGGTTGCGTTTCTTTTTGCGGTAGACGGGTTGCCAACAAAGGCTATAGAAACCCAATCTGAAATTCAAACATGATAACAGTCAGTCAGTTAAGTACCATACGTGATATGCACTTTGGAGAACATGTCTCTTTTAATCTATGACTGACTTTCCTGAGATAGGTTGCCATTTCTTTCTGCAGTAGACTGGTCTTAATAATTTCCAATAAAAAAGAGCTTTTTATTATGTCTGAAAATTATTAATATTCTATAATTATGAGTCCGGATTATTCTCCTCATCTTTGTTGCGATTTATACAACGTTTCGGCCCAATGGATATAGATGTTGGTTAGTTCCTGTGACTTGACCCAAAGAGTTGTGAGTTCAATACCAAATTAAAGTAGTGATGAACAAGTAATTTACACGGTTAGAGGGAGATAACTAATGACTTACAGAAGAGTCAATGTTCATATACCCCAGTGATTGTAATAAAGGGTTCGGTTCGAAATTCCTAGAACCTGAAGAAGGCCGGAGCGTACAACGACCAAAACGTCGTACAAATGGCAACAAAAATGACGACAATAATCCTAATAAAGAAATACTGTAAATACTCAGAAATGTAGACAAATAATAAGGAGTCCGTTGTCATAAAACTGCTTGTTTTACCAAATCATACATTTACGGATTTTTAAAAAATTTTTCTTACTAAATACAAAAGGCTCATGACGCTGAGCCACAGGATTTGTATTTTCACGTTTTAAAATTTAATGTTCAGCACTACTGTTTTGGTGTATTTCTAATTCGAATTTTGCATTTTTAAAGGGTCTTGGGGGGGGGGGGGGAGTTGACGTGGTGTAATAGTTAGCAAGCTTGTCTCGCTACATCGATTACGATTAAATAGTGAGTTCGATCCTCACTGGGTGCCCTCACATATTCGACCTTGTGCCGCATCTAAGCTACGTTTAGAAAACCACCTTAGGGAAATTCGATGTTGAGTAATGACTAACAATCTTATTTCGTTATAGTCATAACGATTGAGTCGCGAGTTCGATCCTCATTGTGTGCCCCATACTTTCGGTTTTGTGTCACATTTAAGGTGCTCTTAAAAAATCATTATCTAAAAAGGGATTTGGAATCGAGAAAGATGCCTTATAAAAAATAGATGGTTGATTTTGCATAACAAAACTTTGTTGGGTTACTTGTAAATTTTGCATAACAAACTTTGTTGGGTTACTTGTAAATTTTGAGGCCACCCAGTGAGGTTCAACTAGCCTATTATCCGATGACGAAATTCCTTTTCAAAATTTGTAATGAAATAATCTTACTTTCATTACCGTACAGGAAAGTTAATATTACATATTAGCAGTGCGTTTTGGTGTAATGGATATCGGCTCAGAATGAGAAAACAGAGAGCCGAGTTCGAATTCTAGTTGAATTCGTTGCATTCATTTACGCGTAAATAACCTTGGTAAAGGCATGAATCCATCTCTTCTCCCTCCAGCTATAGGTTGAATAGCAGGACAGATTGTGTTCTGTATCCTTGGTTGGCAACCAGTCTACCGCAGAAAGAAGTGGAAACCTACTGTGAGAAAATCTTCTGCCTAGTCAATCAGCTCTGTTTCGAGACATGATCGCCCAAGCATATATCACGTATTGTATTTAACGGACTCACTGACTGTTATCATGGTTGAATCTCAGATTAGGTTATATAGCCTTGGTTGGCAACCAGTCTACCACAGAAAGAAATGGCAACCGACTGCGGAAAAAAATTTCTGCCTAATCAGCCATGAATCGAAATAGATAAGATCGCCCAAGCGTGTATCTGGTATGGCACTTAACTGACTTACTGATATTACATGACAGACTATAAATGTTTTTTATTCGTTTCCTTGAAGCTGCCTGGTAACTTTGACGAATTTGGGAAATGGATCGAGCATGTGAGCAATGATGAGGTCTTGGAAATGATAGAAACAAAAAAGAAATTAATACTGAGCATCAGGAATAGACAGCTGAAGTTCCTGGGACACGTAATGAGGAAGGAGGGCTTGGAGAACCTGATACTAACAGGCCAGATAGAGGGAAAAAGAGACAGGGGAAAACAACGGATAACATATTTGAAGGACCTAATCAGGTGGATGACAGAACGAGGGTTGCACGGTGTAACAGGAGAAGGCGTGCTCAGAGACAGCAGAGATAGGGAAACGTGGACAGCTATGATCGTCCTGAAGGGACAGGGCACATAGAAGAAGAATCAAAATAATCCAGACTGGCTGAAAACCGCCTGCACGCGGATAGAAAATGAAATCGATAAATGTACAAAAATAGAAACTGGTGTAAGACAAGGGTGGGTCTTCTCACCAGACTTATTTAACCTACGTTTCTGAGATAATTAGAAGTCTTCCAAGTATTGATCATTCGCGGCCACTATCTTAACAACATAAGATATGCAATTGACTCAGTGTTGATAACAGACAAAGAAAGGAAACTACAAAATCTCAAACAGAATATAGCAAAGAAAAATGGGAAGAAAAGATTAAACATCAAGTTAAAATGCATGGTTGTTAGCAAAAGGGACAGCCAACATACAAATTACAAATTGGGGAGACCAAAATTGAACAGGTACACAATTTAAATATTTGGGAAGTGTTTTAATAGAGAACGAAACTGTTATACTGATATGCGAAGGAGCACTGCGATTGTGAAAGACGCCTTCCAAAAGATAAAGAACATATTAAAATAATAAACAGAAAAATCTCGTTAAAAACAAAGGAAAGAACTGAATTATTACGTATAACCGTAAAGTCTTCCTATATAGCAGTAAATGCTGAAGATGAAGAAAAGCCTGGCAGTAACAGAAACGTAGTTCTACAGAAGGCTGCTGGAATTGCCATGCAATTAAGCAACGACGAAGTTTTAGAAAAATAGAAAAAAAGGACACTTAATGTTGTGGGATCTCCCCTTTTGCTATAATAATGAACTCAACTTGAGTATACATATACTCCTGCCATAGAGAGAACAGTGACTGATCAGTAAGATACCGAGAGATACCGAATTTTCACAGAGAATACCGTGTCAGTAGTCATAGTAGCTCTGCGCTCCACTTAGGCAGAATAGTATTACACGGACATACTAATTTCAGCATAGCTTCATTTCAAAGACTTGTATATATATATATATA
>JBBBDQ010001749.1:2405000-2585948 GCA_037127315.1 Ascarosepion bandense | reverse complement strand
GCTTCAAATTTTTCCTTCATCTTCGAAGATATTGTCCAACATTCACTGCCATATTGAAGAACCTCTGTTCATCCCAAAAAAGCTTTTGTTTTTCTAGAAAGGTAATGGAACGTACAGCAAAATTATTGGCAAGAAAAGTTGGCAACGAGCCTCAAGTTACACTTAAAGAACTTCAAAGAGAATGTGAAATAAGTGAAGTAAAAGTGAGTACGGACACAATTAGTCTTTTCACGTCAACAAGATGACATCTTTTTGGGGACTACAAGGAAAAAAAAACACTTGTTAAGTAAAAACATGTTCTTGCTGGACTCGAATTTGCAAACAAGCATTGTATCAAACCTTAAATATTTTGTGGAAATGTATTTTGGTCAGACAAAACGAAAATTGAACTTCTTGGCAGATATGCTGTGGTAAAGGTCTGGAGAAAGAAGTGCATTAAACATTTGTCATAAAATACTATCCCAACAGTAAAATTTGGGGGCGGATCAATCATGATCTGGAGTTGCTTTCATGCACAAAGTGTAGCGAACACTAAAATAATAGACGGAAGGATGCATCCAGCATATTATAAGGATATTTTGGAGAAAGATTTATGCCAGAGTGCATATTTGCTGGGCTAAAAACCAAGATGGGTCTTTCTACAAGACAATGATCTTAAACATACATTGAAAATATGCTTTCTACAAGACAATGATCTTAAACATACATTGAAAATATGCTTTCTACAAGACAATGATCTTAAACATACATTGAAAATATGCTTTCTACAAGACAATGATCTTAAACATACATTGAAAATATGCTTTCTACAAGACAATGATCTTAAACATACAGCAAAACTCACAAAATCATGGTTAAGTTCAAATAGCTGGTTGGTTGGTTTTATGGCATATCAACCTCGGCGAGTCATTTATTGCCAACAAAATTTTTTTTTTATTGATTTATTGCTGATAACACATTTTTCTTTCAACAATTTATTGTTGCTTTTTATATAAGTTTTGTGTCTAGTAATACTTTTTTCTTTTCAAGTATCAAGATTCATTGGGATTTGTTTTTAAGAGCTGGGTCCCCAAGTCCTACCCTTGTTATTTAACCCATAACTGGAGGGAAGGGACTGATTAATACCTTTCCCGAGGGTACCAATGCTTAAGTGAATGCAGGGTATTCAACTGGAATTTGACCTCGGCTCACCGATTTCTCTTTCCGAGCCGATATCCACTGCACCACAACGCACATCCGTCACTATACGCTTACAGCACCTGACATTCCCAAGCGGTCACCCATCTAAGTACTGACCAGGCTCAACATTGCTTAACTTCAGTGGTCGAGCAAGAACTGGTGTATTCAACGTGATATGGCCGTAAGCACGCACGTTTGTCACTAAACGCTTACAGCACCTGGTATTTCCAAGCGGTTCCCCCATCTAAGTACTGACCAGGCTCAACGTTGCTTAACTTTGGTGATCGAGCAAGAACCAGTGTATTCAACGCGATATGGCTGTTCAAATAGAACAGATGTTCTAAAGTGGCCAAATCAATCTCCCGATCTCAATCCGATTGTAAAGTTATGAAGAAAACAAAGACCGAGAATTCAAAGAAGGAATACACAAAACCTGCATGAATGAAAGGAATTTTGTTGGGAAGAATGGAAAAATATTAACCAAGAAACATGCAAGAAATTTGTCAGGGACTAATCGAAACGCCTACATGCCGTAATTAACAATAACGGTTTCACTACGAAACATTAATAAATAATTCAATAAATGTATTGTAAACTTGTATTCCGTGATGAAATATTAGGTTTTCTTTGTGAGATACTTTTATTGATTATTTTTGAAATCTATTTGTTTGACTAAAGGCTGAAACATATGTATTATTAGCAGTAAAAGTTTGATTATCCTGTGTTAGAAATACCTAAAGAAACATTTTTTGTAATGTGTTGTAAACTTTTGCATGGCACTATATATATATATATATATATAAATAAATAGCACCTAATGAGCCAGATGAACCTACCTAGATTTCACCTAAACAGATCGTCAGGGAAAGCAAGCTTTCCCTTGACGATACATTTTCGTGAAACTTAGGTAAGTTCGTCTGGCTCATTAGGTGCTATTTAGTTTGCTCTACTTTTGTATTGAGCGCTTTCTGTTAGATGATTACTTGTGTCAGTTTTTTTCTTTGGGCTTCGAGCCGATTTCTGTCCAAACACTTTTGCTTGACTTTTATGCCCTAAGCGTTTTCTTTTTTTTCTTTTTTTACAACCATTTTTTTTTTCGTTCGGTAGTTTTCAAGAAAGGTTTTTGAGACAAGTAGAATTATAATCTCATTTATATATATATATATATATATATATATATATATAGAGAGAGAGAGAGAGAGAGGCAAAGAGTGAGAGAAAGATCTATATATTCTATCTCTGAAAATTTGACTTGAAGGTTTTCTTCATAAAATCTTTGCTGAGACTACAGAATAGAAAGCTAACAATGTCTCCCTGTAGTTTGTGTATGCACACACAATGAAAGGCAATAACTCTCACCTCGTGAAAAACCACCAAGTCAGGGTGACATGGATGAGCAGGTGGGAACTGTCTCGCAAAGATATACAGGTATTAGTTCACACCTGTCCTGAATTTGGCAGATGGGAGATAGATAAAAGAATAGAGATTTTAATACATTTCCTTGGGTATTACACCTGCTCAAGCAGGAGATAATCAGATAGGAAAATATGAATGACTTTCATGCAAACCAACACTAACATGGGTCATAAATTTCAACAAAAGACATTGGTTTTCAGATAAAGTATTGTAAAAATATATTGTAAAAACAGATTGGGTTCTATAGCCTTGGCTGGCAACCAGTCTACCGCAGAAAGCAATGGCAACCTACTGCGGGATAATCTTCTGCCCAGTCAGTCATGTCTTGAAAAAGACATGATCACTCAAAGCATGTATCACGTATGGCACTTAACTGACTGACCGAATATAATAGTTGGAATAATGTTTAAGGCTTCTACTAGTCATAAAGTGGGGGATCAGTTTATTACTTCATAACAATAGGAAACCGATCACCCACTAATTACTACATAATAATATAATACATTTCTTTCCCCTCTAGCTATGAGTCAAATAACAGGACAGATTGGGTTCTAAAGCCTTGGTCGGCAACCAGTCTACCGCAGAAAGCAATGGCAACCTACTGCAGGATAATCTTCTGCCCAGTCAGTCATGTCTCGAAAAAGACATGATCACTCAAAGCATGTATCACGTATGGCACTTAACTGACTGACCGAATATAATAGTTGGAATAATGTTTAAGGCTTCTACTAGTCATAAAGTGGGGGATCAGTTTATTACTTCATAACAATAGGAAACCGATCCCCCACAAATTACTACATAATAATATAATACATTTCTTTCCCCTCGAGCTATGAGTCAAATAACAGGACAGATTGGGTTCTAAAGCCTTGGTCGGCAACCAGTCTACCGCAGAAAGCAATGGCAACCTACTGCAGGATAATCTTCTGCCCAGTCAGTCATGTCTCGAAAAAGACATGATCACTCAAAGCATGTATCACGTATGGCACTTAACTGACTGATTGTAAAAAAAGAAAAAACCTAAATCAATTGTGCAAAACATGAGAGCACCAACGAAGAACAGAACAGTGTTTTTTAACGGACAAACTTGGTAAACAGATTTGAAAAAGAAAACAATCGGCCACTTCCTATTTATGACGTCAGAGATAAATGTCAAAAAAGAAATTCTGAAAATATCTGTAATCTCCCTAAATTAAGCAGAAAATAGGGCTGAAATGTTTTTAGAAGTTATTTTTTTTCTTTTTCCAATAATTTTTTTTTTTCAATTTGAATTTTAACCACATGATTCAGTCAATCCTCAACCATGAAACAGAGTGTTAACCTCAGTGTCGACTCTTACATATTTCAAGCCAAAACAAACCAATATATTTGCAAGGCATCAAAGAAGTGTCCTGCCAAGGGAAAAAAAAAAAAAAACATGAATAGATACACTACCAGCCATAATTATTATGTCACTCCAGTGTTATATAACGGTCAATAACGGTCATGTCACGTTGAATACACCGGTTCCCGCTCGATCACCGAAGTTAAGCAACGTTGAGCCTGGTCAGTACTTATGTGGGTGACCACTTGGGAATACCAGGTGCTGTTAGCGTTCACGGATGTGCGTTGTGGTGCGGTGGATGTCGGCTTGGAGGGGGAAATCGGTGAGCCGAGTTCCAATTTCAGTTGAGCACACTGCACTCACTTGCGCACTAGTACCCTTGGGAAAGGTATTAATCCGTCCGTTCCCTCCAGTTATGGGTTAAATAACAGGGTAGGACTTGGGACCCTGCCCTTAAACAAATCCCAATGAGACTTGCTCCGTCAGGGAGGAAGCCCGCTCAACCCGACTAGGGTGAATGCGGCATACATACATACATATATATAATTATTATGTCACTCCAGTGTTTTCAAAAAATGATGTATTTCATATGCTTTTTTAGTATTTATTGCCAAGGGAATAATTGTAAATAAAAATAGAATGGTTCTTTTGTTAATATTGCACAATAACATGTGCATGACATGAATTTATAAATCTATATATATATATATAAAAGGCAATCTGTGAGTCTGTGTGTGACTGTTCCTATGCATGCCTACATTTTTAAGCTACGCCATTCAAACTTTCTAGGGACACATATCTACAGGGAAGCCAGGTCGACACATACTTTTTGAGTTTAAGTTCAGCAATTTTCTCTTTCGCAATTTTTGGCTAATGGATCCTATTGTTTACACTTGCTCTGTAAAACATCTAAGATGGTTGCTGAATTACGTCACAGAAATCAAATCTCATGTGTCAAGTGCAACTAAAATATTTTTTTTTATTAAAAAAAAAAAATGTGCCTTTATATTTAATTTTGACGTTTTATGTCACAGAAATCAAATCACACATGTCAAACGCAACTAAAATATTTTTTATTAAGAAAAAAAAGAAATAAAAAACAAACCTTTATATTTAATTTTTATTCTGACATTTTAAAAATTCCTTGGTCGGCAAAAAAATGTGAATATTTTTCCCCGTAATTTTGAAACAAAAGAAATATTTTTAAAAAAGTGTTTTTTAAAAAAAAAAAAATGTAAAATAAAAAGTGGCATCTTCTGCTACGAAAATGTTCGGAGTTGCATGGGCAACACCGGGCTATGATGCTAATATTTAATAATTACCTATATTGCAGTTTCATTAATGAAAGAATGAAGAAAATTTAGGGTGATTCGGACTTGTTCATCTTTGCTTCCTTGCCTTGTAAATTTTTGCAAAGTAATAAAAACTAAAGAACCATTCTATTTTCATTTAGAATTATCCACTTGGCAATAAATACTAAAAATAGTATGAAATACATTATTTCTTTTAAAAAGTTTGAATATTTTCCATTTTTAAATGAGTTATTCTGCTACTCACGTTTCTACCATGAGTGGTGTCTTCAGGTGATTTTCAATAACTGATTTTACCATTTACTGTTTTATTTTAAGAACGCTCATGTAATGGTAGTTTTTTGAATGCTCACATCAAAATATTTTATAAAACAAAATAAAATAAAATATATTTGAGATCAACCAAAGACCCTCTTTAAGACCAGGTGGTTCAATCACGAGTCTACATTTAAAATAGAACACTTAAAAAAAACTGTTCAAAATTGGCTAGCCACGTGTGGAAATTGAAATCAAAATATGGAAAAAACCCAGACATAACGAGGGGTATAGTAAAAACAGTCAAGCCTTAAAACAGTGGCAAAATATGTAGACTGTGCCAAGAAGAAAAGTTAGAGATTATGCTATTCCCGAACAAAAATGAACTATTGAATGAAAGAACAGAAAGTATGACTAAGTGTAACCATACTAAAAAATACCTCTTAGGTTCATACAACCATGGGTGAAAACGTCATAATTTCCTGTAACTTTAAAAATTGTGCATTCAAAAATTCCCTGCCAAGTGAGCATTCAAAAAACCACTTTTACGTGAGTGTTCTTATAAAAAAAAATATATATATATATATATATATATAGCCAAGTGAATAACTCCTTTACAAACAAAGAATATTCAAAAGTTCTACAATATAATTTTTTTTTTTTAATCATATCACCCCAAGCAAGGCAGTAATGCCACTGATGTGCAGGGGGCTACATAGGAGTGAAAAGATTGGAAAAGAGAAAGCCGGAGACCACATCCTAAACAGGGAACAAGGGATGAGCCTCTTCACCTGTTCAATAGACGTGGGTGGAGTGAGAACCGGATAGAACATTTTTTAATACAAATGTGCACTGGTCTAATTAAGTAATTAAACAAAATATATATATATATATATATATATATATATATATATATATAGTCATCCGCAGACAGATGTTTCACTGTATCACAACTCATCAGTATGGTTAGACAGCTGATTGCCTTTTACCCAGGATTGAAACCCGACTGAATTGGCCTCAGTCAGCGATTCTACCTCTGAGCTACGGGTGTTCGGTAGAAGGAGGTAGACTTTTTAGCATGTATATTATCATTATACACGCCCAATAGCTGAGAGTGTTCTAATTCATTGCTGAATGAACAATGAGTAGATGCTCGAGTACCTACTGTTTTTCAAAGTCTACAAATGAGGGTGCACATATGTATCGTACTATTATTCAGGTGTTAATAAAGAAGTACTAATGTAGGATGAGCAGAACTATTTTATATAAATATATAACCATATATATACATATTTTCCTATGTTTATGGCACGACTTACCTTTTTATGCATTATGTAACCATCAGGTGCATTTTTCAGTTTGGAAAAGGCACCTGATGATTGCATAACGCATGAAACCCTGAATCATGCCATCAACACAGGACAATATGTATATTTATTAATATTTAATTTATTTTTGTTGAATTACAGCATGGAATGCATTTTTCAATCATTTTGACCCCCATGCAAGGCAATTTACGAAGACTGTTACTAACATATCACTCAATAAATCCCGGGCCGAACTAATAAAATATGAACTTTAGTTCATCAACATAGTCTCCTTTTAGGGTGATACACTGATTCCAAAGCTTTTCTAACAATTCCATGTCTTTTTTATAGAATGACTAGCAGTATAGCCCGGCGTTGCTCGGGTGCAATGAAAGCTTTAAAACTAATCCATGGTCCTGGAGCTCAGACTCTTTGGACGTTGAAACTAAAGACTAAAATGTTTCCAGTTAAAGCGAAACCATAGACTGAAAGAAAAATGAATGGATGTAAGTCAAATTTTGATTTCCTGGTATCGATATCAAATAAGTTTTTTTCGTCGTAAACTGAATTTTGAAGACTAAATAATTCCTCTGAGTAAATGGTATCATGGCTGAGACTAAGAACTACAATTATACCTACTTAGAGCCAAGCCTGAAGCAAAAACTAAAATAAAAGGGCTGAAAAAAATACAGACATACAGGCAGATAAATAGACACACACAAACATCTTGCCTTTTATATATATATATTATCGATTTTCTGCACTTTTGTAAGAACTGCAACCTTGAAACTTCTGAATATCGTTTCTTATGTCTTTTTCTATGAGTGTATCAAAGTTCATTAAAATCGGACCATTCCTTCTATAACCCGATTTTTTCGATTATTGATATTTATCAGGGGTACCTTGACACAAAACCTAGCTAAGAACACTCGCAGACTCTTATAGTACAACTGTGTAAATTTTCAAGAAAATCTGTTCAGCCATTTCAGAGTCTATAGATAACAGACACAGACAAAGTTCCATTTATAAATAAGTTTATATATATATATATATATATATATATATTAGAAACAGAAATAGGGTTGTTCCAATGAGAGAAATTGGTATAGAATAAATAATGTGAGAAGCCATGACCGTTTTGTTAAAAGTGTACATTTATTGTTGTTGTTATTATACTTACTTACTTATAAACAACATCTTGGCCCTCAGAAACAAAAGAAACTTGAGACGTAAAGTCACAAGTTTATTCGCCTGAAGAGAGTCAACTTTCGACTCAAAACACATGTAGCATCACAAATATCATTATGGACACTTAATATATCATAACTTGTATAATAACAATAAATATACACTTTTAACGAAACGCTCATGGCCTCTCACACTTTTTATTCTATATATATATAGTCATCCACAGACAGATCTGTTTTGCTGTATCACAGCTCATCAGTACGGTTAGGCAGCCAATTGCTTTTTACCCAGGATTGAAACCCAACTGAACTGGCATCAGTCGACGATTCTACCTGTGAGCTGTAGGCGCTCGGCGGAAGGAGGCAGACTTTTTTTTAGCGTGTATATTATCCTTATAATTCATAGCTAATTCTAATTCATTGCTAAATGAACGATGCATAGATGCCAGAGTAGCTACTGTTTTTCAAAGTCTACCATTCCTCCAGAGTGCTCAATCAGGGTGTGAGAGTGTATATATATATATACATACATACATACACACCAGTAAACTAGTTGCTGGTTGGACCAGCAGTTGGTAGATCAAAACTGTGCTCAATACACAATCAAAACAAATGAACTGAATATGCAGAGCTAACCAAATATCAAAGAATGGAACGCACACCACTTACTTGCTACCTAGATTTCAACCATGCTGGTCATTTCTTTGCTGGAAGAGACCATTCTGTTATAGATACTAGATTAGCAACTAGGTCCCACCCTTTTACAGTGAAACAAATTAAATGTAACCGCAATTTCTACTCTAACAGCTTCTTTTCTCGCACTTCCCGCCTGTGGAATTCCCTTCCATATACTTGCTTCCCCGACAGCTACAATCTCCAGGAATTTAAATGTAAGGTCAATAGACATCTCCTATCACACTAATACGCATCCATTCTCTCAAACTCTCTTCCCATCAACCCAACCCCCATCCTCAGTATCCTCATCCGTCTATCACCCTCCTTCCAATATTTCCTATAACTAATCACTCTTTCTCATTACTTTCCCCTATGTAACCCCCTGCACAACAGTGGCAGTGGAATGCCTTGCTTGGGGTGAAATGATTAAAAAAAATATATATATATATGTAAGTGTACATTGAAATCAACACCCAGTGAGGATATTGTGCTTGATGTTTAAACACAATTGTCAAGCCTGATGTTTTATATTTACATATGTTCTGTTGCTGATATTCAGTAAATAAATATAGCATACCTTAAAACTATATATATATATATATATATATATATATATATATATATATATACTGTACTGTGCAGAGGACAAAAACTATTTTATCTTTTATGAGACATCAAAATAAAGTTTAAAAATCACCCCTCTTCTAACACTTTTGCCCACTACCAGTACCATGCAAACATATTAGGATTCTTCTAAAAGCCTCACCGAAATTCAAATACAGGGTGAAAAGCGAAGTAAATTGCCAATAAATATTGATTATTTAAAACTAGGTGTAAAACAAATGTATTAAAAAGAAGTTATTTTGAAACTACTCATTATTCTATTTTCCTTGGATATGACTGATCTTTTTTGATCCCCCCCCTCTCGAATTGATGAATCGAATGTTACTTTGCAAGACACACTTTGAAAACAAATACAAGCTGCTTTATTAAACTAAATATTAAATCTATTTTGTTTCAAGTATTTTTTCTTGTTAAAACATTTGTTGAGTAAATCAAATAAAATTACTTTAATTAAGTTGTTTATTTTCTGTCAATATGCCTCATAAAAGATAAAACAGTTCTTGTCCTAATACTTTTACACAGTACTATATATATATATATATATATATATATATATATATATATATATATCTATACTAGGTGCGATTGGTAAATTGTCGCAATTATTTTATTATTTCAAAGAGAAAGGCTATTATATTAAATATTAAATTTATTTTGTAACAAGTATTTTTTTTCTTGTTAAAGCATTTGTTGGAGAAAAATCAAATAAAATTACTTTAATTGTTTATTTTCTGTCAATATGCCTCATAAAAGATAAAATAGATCTTGTCCTAATACTTTTGCACAGTTCCTGCTTTTGTCTATATATCTGCTTGTCTGCAGATGTTTATATATATATATATGTGTGTATATATATATAATCATCTGCAGACGAGGCTGTTTTGCTGTATCACAGCTCTTCAGTGCAGATAGATTATCTGTTTAGCTTTGAACTGGGATTGAAATCTGACGAATTTGTCATTAGACAAATATCTTTCCTCTGAGCTATATGTATGTTTTAGGGTTATATATTTTTGACATTTTGCAAAATAATGAATTTCCTGTATCTTAACTTGAACATTTGTTAAAAAAATAAAAAATAAAATAAGATTTAATTTAATTTTTTTAAAAATGTCACATTCAACACAAAATTTGTAAATTTGTATATAAATATAGTAGTACTAAGAATTGCTTGAGCACTAGAACTTTCTGGCAATTTGTGACATGCATTTTGTAGGACTGTATAAGTATGAGTGCTGGTTGAGTTATCATTTCAATAAGGCATATAGAAAAAGTGAGTTGTGCTTGTGATCAAATATTTCTTTCTTTTTTTTTTTCCAGAATATATAAGCTTCCTGACTGATTTGCTGAAAGATCTCCAACTGTTCATTTTAAACTGTAATATATAAAAAAAAAAATGCTTCTTCCACTGAGAAAAAACAAGAGGATGCGGACAAAGATTCTCAGAAGATTTCAAGAATCCCATAAGAAAAAAAGAACTTCTCCACTTCAGGAACAATCACTGGAAAACAGAAACAGGATACGACTCAAAATTGAAATTGTTGGTCACTATTTGCTTCTTGGAATATCAATCAACAAAAGGAAATAATGTCTTAAAGAAATTGTTAAAAAAGTAACAAGTTTATAGCAAAAGAAATTAAATTTACCAAATTTATGAACTTAAGTCGTAGAAGCAAAACTGGATGAAGTGCTGAAAACCTATGATGAACGCCTAAAATGAGGAAAATATTCATTGAATAAATTTTTTGACATTATAAAAGAAAATGATAAATGACTATGTAATCTTCAGATCAAAAGCAAATGACATGTTGGATATACAACTTGAAAGACTGCTTGTTCCAGAACATTCATACAGAGGAAGAAAAGTGACCTTGTGAGTGAACGTCAATAAGAACAACAAATTCGACTTCCCTGAACCAGAGAGCAAATATGAAGAGCCTGAAAATTCTGAAGAACAGTCCACAAAGAAAGTAAGAAGCATAGCAAAACCCAAGATGGAAATGTTTGTCAGCAGTCAGTTAAGTGCCATACATGAAACACGCTTGGGCGATCATGTCTCGAAAGAGACATGAATGACTGAGCAGAATATTATCCCGCAGTAGGTTGCCATTGCTTTCTGCAGTAGACTGGTTACTGACCAAGGCTATAGAACCCAATCTGTCCTGTTATTTAACCCATAACTGGAAGGAATAGATGGATTAATACCTTTCCCAAGGGTATTTGCACGTAAGTGAATTCAATGAATTCAGCTGGAATTCGAACTCGGCTACCCGATTTCTCGTTCCGAGCCGATATCCACTGCACCACAACGCACATCCATACGTTAGTCAGCAGTTATCTCAAAAAAGCATTGAAGTTCAGACCTTCTCAATTTGGTATAATCTCAGATCCATTATTAAAGTAGCTGTTAAAAAGGAAGAAAGAAAACGCAGCACTTGAAAACTTGGTCATCGCATTTTGAGGGTAAATATATTGATGGCCAAGAATATCAAATGTTTGTTTTGAAGAATGAAAGAAAAGAAAGTTAAAAGCGTTACATCTACCAAATGGAAAAGCGGATACCATTATCAAAGGAATAACAGCTGTCCTGGATGAATACAATTTATGTTAGAGAATAAAGATGATTGTTGCAGAGACTACGAGTGTGAACACTGAAAGCAGGAATGGGATTGTCATTCAGTTACAAAGATTATTTGCTCAAAAGAAACTGGAAGAACCAAAATCCATTGGCTGTCAACATCATCCTCTTTGCATAGTAATGGATGACAAACTTAGAGGAACAGCACAATGACCAATATCAAATATCCGTTTATCTGTGAACTTGTAAATAACTACATCTCAAGAAGAATTTCAAGAATGGTAAACAGATTACAGAACTAACAGGACCGTGTGAGAATATGATATTTCTATTTCATTTAACTCAAGTTCGCAACTTCTTCAAAGAAATTGGAAGATTTCCTAAAATGAAATTTAAAAAAAATACCTAACTTAATTAATGCATGATAGAATTCTAGAGAAATACTCTTTTGGAATTTGTAGATTCATCTCTTGCAGGTAGGCGGACTATTTGTTTTTTGGCCAAATCTACAATACAGATGATTATCACAAGCTATTTAGCAGATTGCAGGCTCACAAAAAAAAAAAAAGCATTAAACTATGAAAAAGTTTTGGAATCGAAAACTATTGAGATTGGGAAATTCCTAGAAAAACAGATCAGTGAGCCGAATGTGCCTGAGTAATTGTTACTTTGTAGGGTACTGCTCATACCGACCATTTTCTGTTCATATGTCTCTGGGTCATCACTTATGATTTTTGTTGCAGGCAGCAAACAATCCCTTTCTTTACATTATATGGGTGGTGGGAACTGAAGCTGAAGTATTGTCCAGTGAATGTTGGCTTGCAGTATACGGATGTCTTGAACTCCCTCTCGGCTCGAGATATTAGTACATCCAGGAATGCTAGTTTGTTGTCGTTCTCTTTTTCCCTTGTGAACCGTATTGAAATTTCTAGTACCTGAAGAAGGTCATAGCATACAACAGCCAAAACATTGTAAACATCGCAATAAAGATGAGGACAACAGTCTGAACAATGTCAATAATGTCAATATTACTTTCTTTTTTGCCTAATGTCATCTATTGCATGGGTTTTCAAACTGTGGTCCGTGGACCACAGGGGGTCCTCAAGGATAATTTAGGGGGTCCGTGGATTAACTCATCACGTGAAATTCAAAGTAATTTAAATTTACTTTTGTTACATTTTGCATCAACATGCAGTGTTAATTTATTTTATTTGAACACTTATGTCTATATGTGTGTGTGTGTGTGCATTTGTGTTTTTTTAATCATATCACTCCGACCAAGGCGGTAGCGCCACTGATGTGCAGGGGGCTACATAAAATTTGCTTAAATAACAAATCGTAATTTTCCCCATTCTTATTCCTTTCATACTGGCATCCCATGGAAGAAACACTAATGTTATATACTCAGAAGCCGTAGCAGCCTAACAAACTATAATTATTTTTCAGTAACAGTTACTTTTTCAGGTGTGTGTATATATATATATATATATATATATATATATATTTTATCTGTTGGTTTTTCTGAGAAATTCTTTTTCCCATATTGTTCTATTTGAAATAATTTTTCACTGAGCATTACCAAGTGTTCCTGCTATTAAAAAGGCTAACTGAAAATATCACCAACATTTTATATGAAGTGTAAATTATCTTTTTAAAATTGTCCGGTCTTTAATCATGTTCAATGACATTTCCTGTTTTGACAACATTTTAAAATTGCTATTTCATCAAGGGTAAAACTCCAGAAATATTTTTAAACTGTTCTACAGTATTAATAGTTTTTTGTAACAAGAAATCTTATCTTCAAACAATAATTCAAACAGCAATAAGGACAATATTAGAAAGTATTCACATGACCTTTAACATATACGTAGGATCTTATAGTAAAAGAAAAGCTTGTATTTGACATATGAAAAGAACATATTTTAAAGATATATTTTCCTATATTTTAAGTGATTTTCCCCACACAAAAAATTATATTGTATGACATAAATTAAACTTATTTTTCATTTTTTTTTTCTAAATTAACATTTTCGAATAACAAGTTGCTTGGGAAAAGGAATTCTTCTGTTTGCTTTTAGATATCAGACTGATTTCGAAATCATCAAAACATATCTGATGGAAGTTATCCTAAACAACAAGCTTTCATAATATCAATATTTGATTAAATTTGGTTCTGTTAGCATTTCAGTATTCATAAACATAATCTGTATGATCCTTAATAATAAATTCTGTTAAACCTTAACAATATTAAATAGAGAAAATATGTATTTAAAATATTAAATAGAGAAAATATGTATTTAAAATATTAAATAGAGAAAATATGTATTTAAAATATTAAATAGAGAAAATATGTATTTAAAATATTAACTAGAGAAAATATGTATTTAAAATATTAAATAGAGAAAATATGTATTTAAAATATTAAATAGAGAAAATATGTATTTAAAATTTATCTGAAACTTTGCTGATTACTACAAAATATAACCCTGAAATAAATTTCATGAAAATCTGACAAATATATTTTGTTTCATCCATTTTGAAAGTGTTTAAAAAAAAAGCATTTGAGAAAATAGAGAAGCTGACTTTCTGAAAAAAAAATATCCAATATCTTTGATAATAATTAGTTTGATGCCTAAGGACAGTTTTTTTCAAAACCATTTTATTTTAGGTTCCACCCACAAAGACTTCACCAAAATTGTAAACAGAGGAATTGATGTATTAGTAATAAAAAAAGAAAAAAGAAAATAATTGCAAAAACCTTTCAGAAACAATTCGAAATGGGGTGCAGATTGAACTTTCTTTATCAAATATATATATATATATATATATATATATATATATATATATATATATTTCTCTTATCTATGAGTTTTCATGTGAAAAATATTGATCTTCTGTTCTCTTTGATTCAATTTGGGCAAAGTACAAAAATTGAAGCAATTCAGTATTTCTGAAAAAGTCTTTTCGAAATCCCAAGCCTCCCTTTAAGCTTACAACATGAACCATTTGTTTTTTAGCTATTCTCATATTTCAAATTGGCATTTTAAACTGTTTGTTGCTATGTCTTAGCAAGTTGTCCATTTAGTAACATGGACAAGAGGACCTGTTTTACTAAATTGTCCATTTAGTGCACAAGTTAACTCAACAAGTTTACAGTGATATGGATAAAACAATTTATACCCTTTGAAAGTCAATTATTTTATTCCGGGGATTGTATCATCTCCTCGAACAAAGAAAGGAAATTTGCATATTTATTTCAATGATCTGACACAACTTTGTGTCTCGGGCATAAATTTCTATTTTCAAACTCATTTACATTATTAAAATATTTTTAATGTGTTTCTGCATATATGAGATTCACTCGATGTTTTCTTGTAATTATCACAAATAGAAAATGTAATGAACTTCTAGATTCATCCAATTTTTTATGATAAAAATAACATGGAAGTTACAAAGTTAAAAATATAGTTGTCAGAGAATAACTTCTTTTGAGATTTTGATTAGTATCTTAGGAAAAAATACAAAAAATATCTACAAAGACCAAATACTTTGCAAAGTTTCAATAACAGTAAATCCACCAATTTTTCTCTTTCAAAGTATTTTCCTTGTCTCTCTACTTTGTCAGATAGAATTACTTTCTGTCACAGTTCAGTCTGAGAAAAGGACTTCTTGCCTTTATTTATTTTTGTTTTGTTTGTTATACCCTCTTGCAAGAGTTTTTTAAAATCACTCACCAAGCTATCACCATGAGCCAAAATAAAATAAACCATTTTCTGAAATTCTCAGCCAATCATGCCTTTTTCTTAATTTACACTGACAATGAAGCAAGACTAAAAGTGGCAATAAAAATAACAATTAAGACAACAGTAATATATATATATATATATATATATATATATATATATATATATATATATATATAGTTATCCCCAGACAGATGCTCATCAGTACAGTTAGACATCCGATTGCCTTTTACCCAGGATTGAAACCCAACCAAATTGGCATCAGTCGGCAATTCTACCTCTGAGCTATGGGCGTTCGGTAGAAGGAGGCAGACTTTCTAACGTGTATATTATCATTACACATGCCCAATAGCTGAGAGTGTTCTAATTCATTGCTGAATGATGCGTAGATGCGTACATGCCAGAGTAGATGCCAGAGTAGCCACTGTTTTTCAGTTTGCTCAATCAGGGTGTGAGAGCATAAATATATATATATATATATATATATATATATATATATATATATATATATATTACTGTTGTCTTTTTATGCGCTCTGTTTATGCTCTCACACCCTGATTAAGCACTCTGGAACAATGGTAGACTTTGAAAAACAGTAGCTACTCTGGCATGTACGCATCATTCATTCAGTAATAAATTAGGACACTCAAACTACTGGCATATGAATACATGGTATATCATACACTAAAAGTCTGCCTCTTTCTACCAAGCGCCCATAACTCAGAGATAGAATTGCCAACTGACGCCAATTCGGTAGGGTTTCAATCCTGGGTAAAAGCAATTAGATGTCTAACCACACTGATGTGCTGTGATACAGAGAAATATTGCCAAGTGGATAATTCTAAATGAAAATAGAATTGTTCTTTTGTTATTATTACTTTGCAAAATTTTACAAGGCAAACAGCAACAATTTACCCATCGCACTCTATAGATTTTATATATATATATATATATATATATATACACGCTACCGGCTATAATTATTAGGCCACCCCAGTTTTTTAAAAGAAATGATGTATTTCATACTATTTTTAGGATTTATTGACAAAACAATATCTCCACACGTGACAGTATTTGACGTAATTTTCAGTTGAGAATATAAAAAAAAGTGTTCTTTAAATTCTTTCAGTTGCTAAGGACATGTTGTTTTGTTATTATTAGTTACTTGGTTTTAATAAATTCATTCTGTTTTTTTTTTTTTTGCCTTAAAAAAATCCACATTGGATGAAACACGTTGGCAACTAATACAATTTTCCTATTGTCAATGCTCTCATTACGATTGAGGAAAAAAATTCAAATAAAATAGTTAACACTTCTGCAATTTATGCATAACTCTTCAGCAATGAATTGAGTTCTTTTCGTGAATGGCATGTGTATACACTGCTTATATATAACATGCTATAAAATTTACCATCTCTGATTCCGTGAGCCTATAGCTTAGGGGTTAGCAACTCCGACTGACACCAAATCGGTCGAGTTTCAATCCCGGCCAAAGGCAACTGGTTGTCTAGCCACACTGATGAGCTGTGATACAGTGAAACAGGCTTGTATGTGGATGACTAATATATGTATATAAAATAAACCCACTACATGTATTGGTTTTACTACAACCACACTCTCCCATAGACTTACCTGTCACCTTTCTGATCAGAGTACAATTAAACAATATTTCTTAGAAAAACATAGTCATGTAGGTAATATTAGACAAATTTTAGTCAACAATACAATAATCCTCACTCATATACACAGTAAAAAGAATCTTCAGATATTGGAGTCCATCTACATTAAATCCAAACAACCCACACTTAATAAAATCACGTTTAAATCTGGTCATAACGCATTACATTGCATTTAAATATATGGTTCTGTTATCATTTCGAGGTCTCACATGGTGTGATGTCATAGAACTGCATTATAAATTTGCGAACTGTGTTTGCTATTTGGTAACTGCTATCGTTGCCTAGCAAAGTTTTATGTCAACACAAGATAAAATCATCACTGATGGTAGATGTTTTTGTGTTAATGTCCTTGTAACCTCTCTGAAGATGACTCATGTGAGCCGAAAGCTTAGAACTAACTTAATAAAAAGTTATCCAAATGTTGGAGAATTTTTGTCTTTATTTTCACCTGAAATTAAAGCCAAAATACGACGTTTAGAACGGCTCATGATTAAACATAATAGACATTCATTGTCTCTTATATTTAACAGTTTATGTTTAGAAAATTATTTGCTGCCTCGATACACTAAATTATATATATATATATATATATATATATATATATATATATATATATATATATGTACACAAACTAAATAACTGATTTCAAAAGATTAAGTGAAATATTCCAACAATAATGTTTATTTCTTTTTACCTGAAAAATTGTCTGTCATTTGGCAAAGTTCAGAGCATTGCTAGTATCTGACTATTTTATCATTTTTTAGACAAAACATTTCAAACAAGTTACTTTCCTCAAGTTTCAGAAGTTCAGACTTTAGAGCTTTGGGATCTTTCATTTAACATCCACAGAGTCAATTCAAACTTATTCACTTTTTATTCTGTTGATTAGAAAGAAGTTCTATTTCGGCAAATTTTCTTCAAAGTCAGTGCTTTGTAGAACAAGATGATTCTTTTTTGCTCACTTATTGTTGTTGACCCAGAGTATGTCCAAAAGAAAAACTCGAACTCAAGTATTAGTGGAACATACATATTTAATAAAAGAACAAATACAAAGAGCGTTACATGTCAGTCAGACTGCCAAGTATTACACTGGGTGACTCAACTCAACTCCACCCAACTCCGAGAGGCATATTCTCCCAGTATTCATACTAATAGGAAGAGTTCATTATGGTCCAAAAAGGGGAGGTCCCATAACACTTATGATCTTAACTTCTCCAAGTTTAAGGTCAACTGTTATCTATCCTCTTAATCTGGACGTTTTAATGCCTACTTTTATGGCCTTTAGCAAAGATTTTATTCTTTCACCCACTACCTTGAGTGCCTCTTAAACTTTCGGTGAATAGTAGTAAAAAAAAAGAAAGCCTTTTTATTATCTGACAAAGAGAAAAAGAAGGCCTCTGATTAAGAGGTTCTGAGGAGCATGGAACCACCTCTTAATTTTTTTTTATAATCATATTGCCCAAAGGAAGGCATTTTACTGCCACTGTTTTGCAGGAGGAAAGTTATGAGAAAGAGTGACAGGTTATAGGGGCTGTCAGGAAGTGGGTAAGAGAAGAATGAGAATACTGATGAGAGTGGAGTGGACAGAGAAAAGAGCATGAGAGAAGGATGACTGACCATAAAGTGAAGGATCAGTTTATATATTGATTGTAGTGTAGAATTGATCCCCAACTTTATTCTTGTATTATAATAGCATAGAAATTTTTTTTTATAATCAGATTGCCCCAAGCAAGGCATTTTACTGCCATTGTTTTGCAGGGGTTATATAGGAGGAAAGTTATGAGAAAGAGTGACAGGTTACAGGGGTGTCAGGAAGTGGGTAAGAGAAGGATGAGAATACTGATAAGAGTGAAGTGGACGGAGAAATGAGCCTGAGAGACAAGATGCAGGTTAGTGAGATAGGAGATGACTATTGACTTTGCATTTAAATTCTTGGAAATTGTAGCTGTTGGGGAAGCAAGTAAATGGCAGGAAGTGCGAGAAAAAAAGCTGCACTCTGTTTAAATAAGAAAATTGCTGTTATTCTCAGATACACCCTGACCTGAGGTTTAGTACCTGATAGGGTCCCAGATATGGGCAAATAGTTTATCCCCAAATTGGGGTCAAAACACTATGAAAGTACAAAGATAGACTTTTATTGTAAAAATTCAAGCAATAAATTTTTGAAGGAAAAAAAGGATTACCAGCAATAGATCTGACTCTCAATAAAACCCTCTTTACAAAAACCCATCAATGAATCTTGATCTGTAAACTTATTTCTTACTGTTATGGGGAAACACACCTATTCCTCAGATAATGGACTCTCCCTCCTATATTTATAAGAGTTAACAGGAGAAGTTCTTGGGAAGTTCTGAGGTATTATGGTGGACGTGGTAAGAATGGGAAGTAAAAATGTGGTATTATGGTGTAAGGTTTATTGTAAGTGTGTCAGGGTCAGCGAAAGTGAATAGATAAGTTAAATTAGGACAGATGAAGACCAGCCTTCCCGTTTTAGGCCTTGTGCCACATTTGTACTTATTGTACAATAAATAATGAAGTTCTTTGGAAGTTCATAGGAGTTCTTTAGAGTTCTATTGCAGTTCAGTAGAACTACTAGGCAGTTGATATTAGTCTGCAGTTAGCCAAATACTAAGGAGGAGTCAGCTTTTAGTGGAAGATTACCAAGTTCCTAACATTTAGAGTGCGTTAAGTTGATTAGCAACCGACATAGAACGATTATAACCTTCAGTGCAAAAACTACTCCACAACGCTTACAAAGAATATATATTTTATTCATACAAATTTATTGTAAAAATCTTGTCAGTGTTAAATAATCCATTGATGTTAACATGCTGTAAAACAAACCAAACCTTTTCCAAAAAGGAAAATTCCAAACCTTTTCCAAAAAGGGAAATTCCAAACCTTTTCCAAAAAGGGAACTTCCAAACCTTTTCCAAATCCAAACCTTTTCCAAAAAGGAAAATTCCAAACCTTTTCCAAAAAGGAAAATTCCAAACCTTTTCCTAAAAGGGAAATTCCAAACCTTTTCCAAATCCAAACCTTTTCCAAAAAGGGAAATTCCAAACCTTTTCCAAATCCAAACCTTTTCCAAAAAGGAAAATTCCAAACCTTTTCCAAAAGGAAAATTCATCAAAATACCTATTTTGTTCCATACACAACAATATAATGACCTCTTGAGAAATTGATTCAAATGTTTCCAATTATATTAAAGCCATAGAATCTCTTTAAATTGGGTTTATTTTTGTCAAATTCAGACATATTTGCTTTTATGATCTTAATATTTCTTTCTTTCTTCCAAACAGTAGATATTGGGATTGATTTTTATATTTTAAGTATCTGAAAAAGTAATGATATAAATTCTAATATGTTAACAGAATGAAAGATTTTTTGTTTATGTGCAAATAAATATCAATTTGAATAAAGGAAAGTAAATTGCTATGTTTTGCTTGAATTTTGTCAGATGTGATGTTTTATATAATTTTGATTTTTAAATCTTATAATACAACAAATCAATGATTGTACCACACTGCTAAGCCAAGTTGTTTTTCAATTTTAAGTGTCTGACCATCTTTCAAATTTCAAGATCATAAAAATCAATAAAAGTTACCGAAACTTCTTGGTGTTTCCTCAATAAATAGATATGACTTCTTCTTCGAGATCATTTAAATATTTCACTGTTATTGTTTGTCAGGGTGATTTTAAAAATAAGGTTAACCAGGAAATCAATTCCAAGTTAAAAACTTTATTTGATGTTCCAGTTTTCAATAATAATTTTTCACAATTTTCTCAACACTAAAAGCCGAGTTTAACATCATAAAATGAAAAACCAAAAGCAACAAAGAATCTGTAAATGTCCATTAAGAAGACTAGAGAAGAAAACATGAGATGAGAGGAATATTGTCTTTACTTAGGCTTGAACATCAATCAATGGCTTTAGAATAAAATACTGACTGGTAGCACACAACTGTTGGTAAGGAATGTATAGATTCTGGCCACTGTTGTTCCAATCTGTTTAATATTTATAGAATATTGGGTGGACCTGAAGGAGACTACCACCACCTTTAAATTTGTTGTTTTTAATTTTTTCTCTTTTTTTTTTACTTTTTTCAGTGCAGTCTTATCGATTATTACATAAAGTTCCTGATTATCAAAAACAATTTGAAAAAATGTCAATATTTGAACAATTTTGGCAGGGGCTCAATTTCTCATACAACATTATAGTAAATCAATCCTCCATTTTGGAACCACTCACATTGGGGTCGCTTTTTGTTTTGTTTTTTTTGGGACGAGTTGTTACTCTTGTTTTTGTCTTTTTCAAGTTTTCTTCAGTTCTTATGATGACATCTTTATCGGAAACTCCAAGAATGGCTTTTTTCAAAAATATTCAGTTGTTAAATATGCACAAACAAAAAAGTTAATTGCACAGGATCGATTTACTATAAGGTTGTATGAAAAACTGAGACCTCCTCATAAAATTGTTTAAGTGTTGAAACTTTGACAAATTTTTTTGTCAATCAGAAAGTTTAGGGTTTAATTGATAAGATTGCACTGAAAAAAGTAAAAAATAAAATTTATAATCAACAAATTTACAGGTGGTGGTAATGTCGTACGGGCGAGTGATTCCAAAATGGGGGATCGATTTACTATAACGTTGTATGAAAAACTTTGCCCCCCACCCCAAATTGTTTAAATGTTGAAATTTTTCCAAATTTTTTTTTCAGTCAGAAAGTTTAGGATGTAATTGATAAGATTGCACTGAAAAAAGTAAAAAAAAAAATGAAAAACAACAAATTTACAGGTGGTGGTAGTCTCCTTTCGGTCCACCGAATATTGGTTAACCCAGGTGTTTACTCATTCACCAATTTTTTTTTTAGTCAGGATAACATACATGATAGGTAGAAATGATTTCTTGCTTTTTTTTAAGGAATGACTTCATAAAGTTTTGCTCAGTTTCCGTTTTAAGGTGAAACTAAACAAATAATCCACCTGAATCAAATGTTATCCTGACCCAGACGCTAATTACACATTTACACCCAAACGGAAAGAGGAAGCAAACAGATTTGTTTTACTTGTAAGTCACCTATTCATAAAAATCATTTCCTCATAACACATAGAGACAGAGATGCACACCATCTCCCAAAAGTTCAGGCAGGTGCTGCACTTCATTTGCAAGATCGGCACGACACAATCTTCCTACTTCCACTTGGCAATCATGTCTTGAAAGAGACATGACTGACTAGGCAGAAGATTATCCTGCAGTAGGCTGCCATTGCTTTCTGCAGTAGACTGGTTGCCAGCCAAGGTTATAGAACCCAGTCTGTCCTGTTATTTGACTTCTAGCTAGAGGAGAAAGAGATGTATTATATTATTATGTAAAAATTAGTGGGGGATCAGTTTATTACTTCATAACAACAGAAAAACGATCCCCCACTTTATGACCAGTAAAACTCTTAATGATTCCAACTATTATATTCAGTCAGTCAGTTAAGTGCCATACATGATACATGCTTTGGGCAATTATGTTCCGAGCCAATATCCACTGCACCACAATGTATGTCTAGCCATGTACTAACAAATATGAGCATATTGAAAGTTCTAACTTTATGAAATGAAGGGGGTTTTCACTATTAACATTATTTACATTTATATTCAGATTATTGCCCTTATTTGTTTTGTTGTTACCACAACATTTCTACCATTGTGCTCTAAGGCCTTCCTCAGGTGTATATTGATCTGGGTATCCTTCAAAGAATTCTCAACTGAACCCCCCCTTTTTTTTTAAATCTATGAGAATAGACTGCTTTTGGTCCACTGCTCATATCTAAATCTAAACTTATTTATAAATGGAACATTGTCTGTGTGAGTGTGTGTATCTGTTACCTATAGACTCCGAAACGGCTGAACCCATTTTCTTGAAAATTTACACAGTTGTACTATAAGCGTCTGTGAGTGTTCTTAGCTAGGTTTTGTGTCGAGGTACCCCCTGATAAATATTGAAAATCGATAATCGAAAAAATCAGGTTATAGAAGGAGTGGTCCGATTTTAATCAAATTTGATACACTCATAGACAAAGACATAAGAAACGATATTCAGAAGTTTAGAGGTTGCAGTTATTAAAATAGTGCAGAAAATCAATAATATATATAAAAGGCAAGATGTTTGTGTGTGTGTCTGTTTATCTGCCTGTATGCCTGTATTTTTTCAGCCCTTTTATTTTAGTTTTTGCTTCGGGTTTGACTCTACGTAGGTATAATTGTAGTTCTTAGTCTCAGCCATGATACCATTTACTCAGAGGAATTATTTAGCCTTCAAAATTCAGTTTACGACGAAAAAAACTTATTTGATATCAATACCAGGAAATCACAATTTGACTTACATCCATTCATTTTTCTTTTCGTCTACGGTTTTGCTTTAACTGGAAACAAGTATTGTTTTTTAGTCTCTAATGTCAACGTCCAAAGAGTCTGAGCTCCAGGACCATGGATTAGTTTTAAAGCTTTCATTACACCCGAGCAACGCCGGGCTATACTGCTAGTCTAAGGATATCTCATCTAGTTCTTATTCTTTTTAGGCCTGCTCAATTATTGCTCACCCATTTCTACTGAGTACAAGTACATGCTCCCTGACCCAGGGATTGAACTCACAATCATGCCACTGCTTATATCCATTAGGCCATTGTCAATGCGCTTTAGTAAACTTAAAACCTTAAAATTAATTTGCCCGCTGATTAAGTTGCAACTGCTGCTTGTCATATTTTGATTGTTGCAGCTACAATAATAAAAGTTTCATTTCAGAATTTCCTGTAGACTATCCAGATCAATAAACAGTTGATGAAAACCAGAAGGCACAATTGCCGAAACATTGTGATAACAACAAAAATGTAGAAAGTAGTCCGAATATAGAGTGTTAATAAAAGTTAATTTACAAGGTTTGATTCAAATGTGAACCTTTTTTTTTTCAGAGATAAAAAATTTGAGTATATAAATAAATTTCATTCCAGTTCTAAATGTGGAAGAATATGTAGAATTTTACAAGGCAGCCAGGAAGCCTTTGCTTTGACCAGCCAATAAGAAGAAGAGACTAGCATGGGGAAGAGAGCACAAAAACTGGACACCAGAACAGTTCATTTGATGCACATGTTATTGTGCAGTATTAACAAAAGAACCATTCTATTTTCATTTAGAATTATCCACTTGGCAATAAATACTAAAAATACTATGAAATATATCATTTTTAAAAAAAAACTGGGGTGGCCTAATAATTATGGCCTGTAGTGTGTGTGTGTGTATATATATATATATATATATATATATATATATATATATATATATAGCATAATGATGATCCACATATACACTCTTAATATGTATAGGAAATATATATATATAATCCACAGGGTGCGATGGGTAAATTATCGCTATTTGCCTTGTAAAATTTTGCAAGGTAATAATAACAAAAAAACCATTCTATTTCCATTTAGAATTTATCCACTTGGCAATAAATTCTAAATGTGGAAAACAAAGTCCTTATAACAAAGCTGAATAACAAGAATATGAAGTTTTTAGGTTTCCTGTCAACTCGATTGTCCTCCCCCCATCTCTTCTGATGATTTTCCTCATCTCAAAGTAATTTCTGCTTTCTCTTCACAATAAAGAATCGATTATCAAAAGGTTCTTATCATATGGCTTTAAAGATCTTATAACCAGTAAAAGGCTTCATAAAAAAATATATATATAAACGAGATTCTTTCACAACAAACTTGTTGGTAAAGGGTTATAGAATCAAATGGAGAAAAATTGAATTAAAATTGCCAAGGTGCTATGATGCGTCCTTCATGACGGACCCTAAGGCTCATGAATCACAAGTTAAAAATAGAATTTATTCATATCAACAGAGTAGATTAGGTTCCAAAATATATGATTTTTTTTATTCCCTTTTGATATTTTGTGAAAAAAAAAAAAAAAAAACATTTGAGGAAGAATTTCGTTACAGTAAAACTTGTCACATCTAAAAAAAAATATCATAAGAGATTCTAAAAAATGCATTACTTTTCCAATTTAGATGAATTCATTTGCTTTTTGCCTTTCATTTATTCAACAAAGTTTTAGAAGGCAATAAATCTGATCTTGGATATTTTTGGTTGCTTAAGACTTATTAAATCATTTCTATAACAAAAAATAAATCTTTTCTGGTTGTATTTACAAGATGTCTGTTTATGCAAATGCAATTAACACTTTAAATCTTTCATGACAAGTAAAAGCAGCCAGATTAGCTATTTATACATGGGAAGAGTTGAGTTGCACATCATTGGCAACAGAAGACTGGTCACATGGCAACAGAAGACTGGTCACATGGCAACAGAAGACTGGTCACATGGCAACAGAAGACTGGTCACATACTGGGTATATAAAATTTTCATAATAGAATTTCTTGCCACCAAATTTTGGTTCTTGATTCTGAAATAAGTCTTCATGATTCAATGTTGATTTTTTAAAGCAATAAAAATATTATTCTTGTAAAATGAAAAATTAAACTAACATAAAAAAATCACATTTCTGTAAAGTGTCAATATCAAAAGTTAAACTTGTATATCAGTCCTGTCATCAGAGTTCAGTTAATGATGAAAAATGTGCACAGTGACTAAAAATGGCCATCTATGGGCAAATATTATAGATAATTATAACAATTATAAGCTTATCACATTTAAGCCTAACAATTACTTCTACTTACAGAGAGCCTGCTGGTCAGACTTAATGTAAACAAATTCTGACACCTTTGAAGAAAATTCAAAATTAACCTCCCTCAAGACTGAGGACATGTCTTGGATGTAAAACTGGGTACACTGCTACATTTTTAGCAACTGTTCAATTATTGCCGAACCAGTTCTATTCTAGTGCCAATGGAAATTGTCCTTCTTAACCTCGTGAATATCGACCGGTACATGTTGACTGACCTGTGCTTTACCTATTTTGGCCTGATTTTTTTTTTTTAATCATATCACCCCAAGCAAGGCGATAATGCCACTGACGCGCAGGGGGCTACGTAAGGGTAAAAAGAATGGAAAAGAGAAAGCCGGAAACCACATCCTAAACAGTAAACAAGAGATGAGCCTCTTCACCTGTTCAAGACGTGGGTGGAGTGTAAGCCAGGCGATAGTTTAGTCTATCTACTCCAATTGAGAAAAAAAAAAAAGAAAAGAGTGAAAAGATTGGAAAAGAGAAAACCGGAAACCGCATTCTAAGCAGGAAACAAGGGATGAGCCTCTTCACCTGTTCAATAGATGTGGATGGAGTGTGAACCGGGCGATAGTTTAGTCTATCTACTCCAATTGAAAAAAATAAAGAAAAGAGTGAAAAGATTGGAAAAGAGAAAACCATTCTGCCTATATAATCAGCACCGATATTTGAATTGGCAAATTACTGAAATGATGTGATGGAGAGGTCAAGAATTCTTCCAGATCAATCTGAATATGATTATTAAATTTTGCATCTCAAATGAGTGCTTAAGTATATCCAATGATTTACAGCAAAGATAGCAATATCCGAGGCATCAAATATGATTTTACAGAATATGGCCCTCAGACGGAATTAAATGACAGTAACAATATTTTTGGTTTTTAAGAAAGCAAGATCTGAAATCTGAAGATATTTTTCAAAACTGTTTCATTTTTTTTGCCGCCCAAAATAAATCATATTTGTCAAAAGAAACAACAAAAAGATTTTGTCTTTTGTTTTTTTTCTGTGAGCTAAAATGCACTCTTGAGTGTTCTACTTTTGTATTCCAAAATAAAAGACATCTGGCGACATATGGAGAAAGTGACTCAGAAAACAAAGATTCCAAATTCATACTCATGAAACAATCTAAAAATGGAAAGTGTTTTTAATTAAGACAACTTGAAAATCATGAAGTGATGGTCTGATTGTTTACTGACAAGACTTTCTGAATCCACAACAAATATGTCTCTCTTTATTCACAAAAATAATTCAATCAGTTTAAAGCATACATGTCAAAATTCAACAGTTGATAAGCCTAAAACATTCGTACAGTTTCTTTTAAAACTCTTAAGAAAAATCCAGTAGTTACTTAAAAATAAACAATATTTAGCTTATTTAATCATTGTATACCTCCTGATGTGCATTGTGGTACAGTGGATATCGGCTCGGAACAAGTTCGAATTCCAGTTGAATCCATTGTATTCACTTACGCACAAATACCCTTGGGAAAGGTATTAATCCGTCTCTTCCTTCCAGTTATGGATTAAATAGCAGGACAGATTGGGTTCTATAGCCTTGGTCAGCAACCAGTCTACTGCAGAAAGCAATGGCAACCTACTGCGGGATAATCTTCTGCCCAGTCAAGTCATGTCTCTTTCGAGACATGATCGCCCAAGTGTGTATCATGTATGGCACTTAACTGACTGATACTTCCTGATATACAGGAATGGAATATTCTTACCCTCTTAAATACGTGGACACTACTGGAGTAGAGGGGAGTGATTATAATGACTAGCAGTTCACTTGCAATGTATCTACTTCAAGCAGCATGCAAGTCATGTACTTGTTGATATACTACTATTCCCAACCTCCATTTTGGTGATTACTCATGCAGTAACCTTTTAGGTATACAACATTAATATAATTCAAATTTACAGAAGTGTCATACTGAAGCAGGAGTTAGCAAGCTAGTTTCATAAACCATCATTACTGTAATAAATTTTATCATTGAGGGTCCTCACTTTGTTTAATACATACTCAATATTTTATTTACTCCATTTACATTGTTCGAATTGCTGACCTCATCTTTGTTGCCATATTCACAATGTTTCACCTCTTGTACAGTTTGACCTTCTTCAGGTGATTGAAATTTTAAATTAAACTCTTTATTTTGATCACAGGAGTAGATTGTTCTCGTTCCATGAATCATGTCATGTCTCAGTTATCTCCCTTTAACTTAACTCTCTAAGTTTTTTGTTCACCACTGTTGTAGTCAGGTATTGAACTGACAACTCTTTGGGTCAAGTCACTGGAACTAACCAACTTTTTTTCCACTCGGCCATGTGTATGAATTCTGGGAACTGATAAACATAATGCCTCTAACCTTTTTACCAGAGCTCATATTACAATCTTGTTGTTTGTAATTGTTTTTAATATTTTAATTTTTTCTTGCCGAGTCAAACGTTAACTTTGTTCAGTGAAAATTTAAAAAGATCTTTCTTCAAGTGAGTTAAGTTTGAAAACCTCTGAGATAGAAATCAAATAAAAAAGCAAAAATCCAGATAAAACATTTTGGAAAATTAAACTGAAATAATCACTCAAGAGGAAGAATTTATGATGATGGAGACTAATGACTTTTCAAGTGGTTTAAAATTGATCTGCAAAAGCCAAAATCAATTTCCCAACAGAGGGGTGATATTTCATCATCATCATTAGTTGGATGAAAATATTGCATTTGTAGAAACAAAGAACAATAAAACTCTTAATTATATAACTAGGCAATGCAATAAATTAACTGTTGTGTAAAAATTGATATGAATTTTTATTTAAATTGTTTCACCCCAAGCAAGGTGGTAACGTCACTGATGCGCAGTGGGCTACATAAGAGAAAAAGATTAGATAGGAGGAGAGTAAAAAGAAAGACAAACCAGTTACAGGGGGTGTCAGGAAAAGGTCAAGAGAAGAATGGGAATACAGGTGTGATGACAGTTGCAAAGGTAGAGAGAAAAGAAAAGATATCCAGGGTGATGTAGAAAGAACTGGAGTCAAGTGGTTAAGAGATGGGTATTGACATTGCATTTAAATTCCTGAAGGTTGTAGCTGTCAGGAAAGCAAGAATATAGAAGAGAGTTCCACAGGCGGGAAGTGTGAGAAAAGAAGCTGCTGGAGTAGAATTGTCGGTTGTTTTGGTTGATCTAACTGTGAATGGGTGGGACCTAGTTGCCAGTCTGGTTGAATGAATAAACTCATATGGCAGGGGCACTAGTAACTTAAGTTCATCAGAGCAGAAGCCATGAAAATATTTGTAGAATGAGTAAAGAATGGTGATCCTTTGAGAATTGTACAAATTACTTGAATGTATGAAGCTGACAAAGCTATAAACCCCAAAGCAAGCACATTCTGAATAAGGTTAGGTCTTGAAGGCTATCACAATGTGTTTAGTAAAATAAAGGAAGGTCAAGAAGTTGTTAGGTATTAAAAGTCTCATCTTTAGAATGGTAGGAGAGCTTGTTTTCGAGTTCCGTGCTTTTCAATGAATGGTCATTCTTAGCTGCTCGTGCTGTCATTAGCTTTAGTGGTCAGGTCAATGAATACTTAGATAAATCACATATTAAAGTGAACTGATATCATTTGACCGTAAAAAGGCTCCAACTATCAATCACACATATATACCATAAGCACACACACACACACATACTTGCTCTAACACACACACACACACACTCACTACAATTAATGATAGCAATAGCAGCCAAGAATGACCATTCATTGAAAGGTGTGGAACTTGAAAACAAGCTCTCCTACCATTCTGTAGAAGAGATTTTGATCTTGAAATATTAATGAATAATAAATAGGCAATACCCAACAACTTCTTTACCTTCCTTTATTTTACTAAACGCATTGTGATAGCCTACAAAGCCAAGCCATACACCTAATATACACAATGCTTCAAGCCAATTACAAAAGGTATCACTCACTGCAAGTTAAGGAAGCGGAATCTTGAGAAGAGTAAATTGGAGAAGAACATTAAATAATCCCGAGGAAATTTTTCCTGTTTTTTTTTAATCTTCTTAACTCAGACTCTAGATTTTCTTGCAGAAGAACAAAACCACCTGCTAAGGTCTTGTGTTAGATGAACATGAAAATAAACATCGACTCTTATCCCAGTGAGCTAATGAGATGAAAAGGAAGAAGGGGAAAACAACAGGATTTTGAAAGACTCTTGAATGTGACATTGAATAAAAACAATTCATTGAAGTGGAAAGATAAAGAATGCTCACAAAACGCCTCAGAACAAATAACAGAAAGAAATTTCATATATTTGGATGAGACTTGGGAATTCTAATTGGAAATATGAAGACAGCATTCTAAGGAAATGGAACAACGATGAAGGCAGAAATTTTAATTCATTCTTGACAGGATGGGAATTTGCAATCCATGTTCTGTTTTATTCATGCACATTATGGAAAAATCCTTGCATATAAATGATTTTCCCAATGTATCTATGCATGTACGAGCATCACTGTCCAGGTTTTGTTGGTCTCTGTGAAATGGTATCTGTAGAGAAAGATGTGAAACACAAAATATTCATATTTTGTCTTTGGCATATCAGATGCCTCAAAGTCCCCGGTGTGTGTTTTGTCAACGTCACTATCAATCATCTCTCTTAGTTGAACCCTAAAATTTACGATAGCAATCTAAATAGTATTCTTACCCCTAACCCTAAATTTAAGCCTCAGCTTAAAGCATAAACTTTAAACTCTGACCCTTGTTATTATTTCTAAAGTTTTATTTTATACACTACCGGCCATAATTATTAGGCCACCCCAGTTAAAAAAAAAAAAAATAATGTATTTCATACTATTTTTAGTATTTATTGCCAAGTAGATAATTCTAAATGAAAATAGAATGGTTCTTTTGTTATTACTTTGCAAAATTTTTACAAAGCAAATAGCGACAATTTACCCATCGCACTCAGTGGATTTGCAATCTCTCTCTCTCTCTCTCTATATATATATATATATAGATACATACACTACCAACCATAATTATTAGGCCACCCCAGTTTTTAAAAAAAAAAAAATGATGTATTTCATACTATTTTTAGTATTTATTGCCAAGTGGATAATTCTAAATGAAAATAGAATTGTTGTCGGAGGATGCCCAGAGGGGGTGCAGCTGTTGTGAAGGTAAAAGGAGGTTACTTTGATGAAACTTCAATAGAGGTAATCTAAACTTATTTATAAACAGAACTTTGTCTCTCTGTGTGTATGTGTGTGTGTCTGTGTATCCATTACCTATAGACTCCAAAATGGCTGAACTGATTTCCTTGAAAATTTACACAGTTGGACTATAAGCGTCTGCGAGTGTTCTTAGCTAGGTTTTGTGTTGAGGTACCCCCAATAAATATCAAAATCGATAATTGAAAAAATCGGGTTATAGAAGGAGTGGTCCGATTTTAATCAAATTTGATACACTCATATACAAAGACATGAGAAACAATATTCAGAAGTTTCAAGGTTGCAGTTCTTACAATAGTGCAGAAAATCGATTACATATATATATATATATATATATATATATATAAAAGGCAAGATGTTTGTGTGTGTGTCTGTTTATCTGCTTGTATGTCTGTAAGTTTTTCAGCCCTTTTATTTTAGTTTTTGCTTCCGGTTTGGCTCTAAGTAGGTATAATTGTAGTTCTTAGTCTCAGCCATGATACCATTTACTCAGAGGAATTATTTAGCCTTTAAAATTCAGTTTACAATGAAAAAACTTATTTGTTATTGATACCAGGAAATCAAAATTTGACTTACATCCATTCATTTTTCTTTCAGTCTACGGTTTCGCTTTAACTGGAAACAACTATTGCTTTTTAGTCTTTCGTGCCAATGTCCAAGGAGTCTGAACTCCAGGACCATGAATTAGTTTTTTTAAATATTTATAAATTCATTTGGTGCACATGTTATTGTGTAGTATTAACAAAAGAACCATTCTGTTTTCATTTACAATTATTCACTTGGCAATAAATACTAAAAAAATAACAAAAATAAATAAATAATGGGGCTTCACATTAGTGAGGTGGCCTGGTGTGCAAGTAAAACTGTTGAGAAGAAGGCCCTGAAATGATGCACATTCTCTCCTGATGACCCCAATTTAAATATAAATCTGAAAGGAACACATTAAAAGAAGATCAATGAAGTCATATGCTGTAGAGAAGCTCGGTGGAAATGTCATTGGCATGAGGAGGATTATATATTCAGCTCGCTTCAGGTGAGTTTCAATTACTTTCCAGTAATTTCCTTCTAAAAAATCGTTTGAATTACATAATTTTTTTAAAACACTGGGGGTGGCCTAATAATTATGGCTGGTAGTGTACATTTAGTATTAGGAAAGGTATTTTTTTAATTTGATGTTATCCCCACTTTCCAGAGTGTCTCACTTGAAATCAGTTTGCATAGCACATGATACTTCAAGAGTGAAACGAATGGAAGAATTGGATTGGGTCAAGCTGATTTCCATAATCCAGACATTGACAATAACAAACTTTATCAAAATAACTTATTAACATTTTCACTTGGCAGATCCTGTCAACTCCGACTCACCTAACCACGTCCAACACCTACACTCCTCTGTGACTCCTGCTCATGATTCTTCACAGACATCTCTGTCACTGCTACAAGGGTAAGCAAGTGAACAAAGAGAGAGAAAATGACAATCCCCATGTTCGGATAAGAGCAGGTGCTGACATTGATTAAAATGCTCACTTCTTGATATGGAAATATTTTTTTTAATTTCTCTCTTTAAAATCATTCTTCTTCTATAGGCCGTGTCCCTTTCAGACATCATGGCCTTCCACTTCTCCCTTGTCACTCTCAATACCCCCTCTTCTTCTCTTATCCTAGCCACCCGCCACTCCACACTGCATCTGCACAAGTCTATCATGTATGTCATGTGTTGTCTTTTTGTCTCTATTCTCTATTCATTTTGTGAGCATCAGGTTTTCCAAGCCCTCCTTCCTCATTGCATACCCTCCAAAATTCAAAGAAGATATTTTGAAATGTTTATCAAAGATGAAGGGAAAACTTGAAGCAGCAGAAATGTGGTTCTAAAGAAGGATGCTGCGGATATCGTGGACCAAGCATGCGAGCAACGATGAGGTGTTGGAAAGAATGCCAACGAAAAGAAAATTAATAGTGAGCATCAGGAAGAGACAACTGAAGTTCCTTGGACATGCAATGAGGAAGGAGGGCTTGGAGAACCTTATACTAACAGGCCAGATAGAAGGAAAAAAAGACAGAGGAAGGCAGCGGATAGCATATTTGAAGGGCCTGAGCAGATGGACGACAGAACGGGGGTTGCATGGTGTAACAGGAGAAGGCTTGCTGAGAGCCATCAGGGATAGAGCGACGTGGAAAGCTATGATCGCCTATGCCCTGAAGGGACAGGGCATGTAGAAGAAGAAGAATCCATGAAGAAGACAGGTAAAGAACTCATACTCACATTCAGAAGTGGGTGCCGAAATATTCTAGTCCAAATTACGTCCCAAAATATGAATGAATGTAAAACATGTTCTTGGTTAGGCTATGGATTTTTCAGCACACCTTCATGTATTTTATACACTTTTCACAGAGACACTGATTCTAAGCAGAGTGCACAGATACAACACTCTGATCATCAATAGAAAACTGGTTTATACTTTGATCCTGAAAAGAAGTGTTAAACTCTATTTAAATAATCCTACCAATTTTCATAGGTAGTCTGCTACTTTGATGATCATTTATCACTTACTAGCAGTATAGTTGCTCAGGTGTAATGAAAGCTTTAAAACTAATCCATGGTCGGGGATCAGACTCTTTGGATGTTGGCATGAAAGACTAAAAAGCGATAGTTGTTTCCAGTTAAAGCGAAACTGTAGACTGAAGTAAAAATGAATGGATGTAAGTCAAATTTTGATTTCTTGGTATCGATATCAATAAGTTTTTTGCATCGTAAACTGAATTTTTAAGGCTAAATAAGTCCTCTGAGTAAATGGTATCATGGCTGAGGCTAAGAACTACAATTATACCTACTTAGAGCCAAACCCGAAACAAAAATTAAAATAAAAAAGCTGAAAAAATACAGACATACAGGCAGATAAACAGACACATACACAAACATCTTGCCTTTTATATATATAATCGATTTTCTGCACTATTGTAAGAACTGCAACCTTGAAACTTCTGAATATTGTTTCTTATGTCTTTTTATATGAGTGTATAAAATTTGATTAAAATCAGACCACTCCTTCTATAACCCGATTTTTTCAATTATTGATTTTTGATATTTATCGGGGGTACCTCAACACAAAACCTAGCTAAGAACACTCGCAGACGTTTATAGTACAACTGTGTAAATTTTCAAGAATTTTGGTTCAGCTTTTTTAGAGTCTATAGGTAACGGACACAAAGAGACAAAGTTCCATTCATAAATAAGTTTAGATTTAGATTTAGATAATAGTTAATTAAATTAATTTAAATTTAATTTTAGCAAAGCCACATTTCCATCCAAATTTCTCACAAATACAATGCAAACATTTCAAAATTATGACTGACGCAATAAAAAGAGAATATATAGAAATCTGCAGATGAATCCACAAATATTTGCTGAATTATGATTGAAAAGTTTCACCTATCATATTTAATTGATTCAACAAATATTCACCAAAATGTGTTATTTAGAAAAGAAGAGGGAATATTGAAATATTTAATATTTCTAATGTAAAATGAATTTTTTACTATCATTTTATATGAGGTTTTGACAGCCTTTTCTACACAGTTTTCAAGAAATAATAAAAATAAATTTGAAGTACTCTCAGTACCATTTGTCGTTTGCGAAAAGATGCTCTGAAATTTTAGCAAAAATTCTGGAAATCAGAAAATGAGTTCCACATAAATGGAAACAAACATCAGTCTTTAAACATTTCTCTTTCTTTTGCTTACCACAGGCAAGAAAGGAAAATTCTTTATTGAGAAGGTAAAAATCGTGAATACTTTTAGACCGATTCCAAACCGGCATTCAGATTTTGCACAACAGAACTTCAATGTTGGTCATAACAATATAATGTTCGTATTGACTGGATAACATTCCAAAGGAAATGATAAAATCCTGTTCGCTTAGAAATGTAACTCTAAAAAAACACTGAGAGGAGTGTATTCTAATCTCTTCTTCATCGGTGCAGAAATTGTTCAGCATTCACTGATGTATAGAAGGGCATTGTGGAGCAGTGGATATTGACTTGGAATGACAAATCGGGGAGCCGAGTTCAAATTCCAGTTGAGTTCTTTGCATTCACTTACTCACAAATACCCTTGGGAAAGATATTAGTCGGTCTCTCCCCTCCAGTTATAGCTTAAATAATAGGACAGATTGGGTTCTATAGCCTTGGCTGGCAACCAGTCTACCACAAAAAGCAATGGCAACCTACTGCGGGATAATCTTTTGCTCAGTCAGTCATTTCTCTTTTGAGACATGATCACCCAAAGCATGGATCATGTATAGCACTTAACTGACTGACTGACTGAATATAATAATTGGAAACATGGTTTAGGCTTTTTAGGCATAAAGTGGGGGATCAGTTTTCTATTGTTATGAATTAATAAACTGATCCCCCACTAATTACTACTTAATAATATAATACATTTCTTCCCCTCTAGCTATGAGTCAAATAATAGGACAGACTGAGTTCTGTAACCTTGGCTGGCAACCAGTCTACCACAGAAATCAATGGCAACCTACTGTGGGATAATCTTCTTCCCAGTCAGTCATGTCTCTTTCGAGACATGATCACCCCAGCGAGTATAACGTATGGCACTTAACTGACTGATATCACAATATTTCCAAACTTTTCTTTTCCTTCTCACAACATTTCTCTGATTCTTAATAGTTTCCCGAAGACATCATTTGCTATTTCTATTGGGTTTTCAGACTTATGCCATCTATTACTACAGAATCATGGTTAATTTTGACATCCCTTCTATGCAACTCACAGACTGTTAGTCTCTTTTGCTAATGACCATACGTTCTATCTTCTGAAACGTAATGATTACTTCTTTCTTCTTGCTTTTCTTTTCTATCTTGCTAAGAATTCTTTCAGTTTTCCATGTCTGATACCTCAATTCTATGTGTTGTATCTTTTTCAGAATGCGTTGATTATGGCTCTCCACAGTTTCCTATCCTTCGTAGCTCTGAGTAGGGTTTGTCTTTTTCTATTTCTCCTAGTCTGTGTTCTGCCAACTGTTTACATTAGCTTGTTAGGTTTGTTATTTACTGTCTCTGTTGCTTTCAATATATCCTGTGAGTGTCATAATTGCCAAGCTCTCTTTCTTCATTATACACATTTATTATCATTTATGTTATGTTTCTCTTTTGAAAAATCAGCTCAAACATAAGACATTAGACAATATATATATATATATATATATATATATATATCTGTACAAAGCATCGATTCTAAACTTATGTGTGTCTGTGAAGAAAAGTTCACAGCCCTACTAAGAAAGGATTTCAAAAGACATTCTGGTAGTTGTTTAGATTTAGTGGGAGAGCTGAGAACTGTTCAGCATTCTATAATTTATAAACAACATTATCTATAAATAATTCTCTATGTGCTCAAAGGCTATGGCATCTCTGGTGAAAGATTTGGCTTAATTCAATCATCTAATCTAAACTTATTTATGAATAGAACTTTGTCTCTGTGTGTGTGTGTGTCCCCATTACCTATAGACTCCAAAATGGCTGAACCAATTTTCTTGAAAATTTACACAGTTGTACTATAAGCATCTGCAAGTGTTCTTAAGTAGGTTTTGTGTCGAGGTACCCCCAATAAATATTGAAAATCGATCATCGAAAAAATTGGGTTATAGAAGGAGTGGCTCGATTTTAATCAAATTTGATACACTCATAAACAAAGACATAAGAAACGATATTCAGAAGTTTAGAGGTTGCAGTTCTTACAATAGTGCAGAAAATCAATAATATATATATATATATATATAAAAAGCAAGATGTTTGTGTCCGTTTATCTGCCTGTATGTCTGTATTTTTTTCAGCCCTTTTATTTTAGTTTTTGCTTCAGGTTTGGCTCTAAGTAGGTATAATTGTAGTTCTTAGTCTCAGCCATGATACCATCTACTCAGAAGACTTATTTTAATCTTCAAAATTCAGTTTACGATGAAAAAAACTTATTGATATCGATAGTAGGAAATCAAAATTTGACTTACATCCATTCATTTTTCTTTCAGTCTATGGTTTCGCTTTAACTGCAAACAACTATTGCTTTTTAGTCTTTCATGCCAATGTCCAAAGAGTCTGAACTCCAGGACCATGGATTAGTTTTAAAGCTTCCATTACACCTGAGCAATGCCGGGCTATACTGCTAGTTATTAATAAATTGCATAATGAAGGTCATGTTGAATGGACACACGTCGAGAACATTTTACATGGAAGTGGCACTCCCCAAGAGGCTCTATGCTTAAACCAATGTTGTTTTCTTATCTACATCAACAATTTTCTCGATATCATCAGTTCCCAAATATGGAATTTTATATGGATGACACAACTATTTACCTTCTTGTATTAGCAGCAAGTCCAACAGTTCTGATAAAATAAAGGTGGCAGCCACTCTCAAAAATGACCTCTAATGAGCGGTTAATTAGGGCAAAGAATGGCTTATAAATTTTCACACCTCCAAAATAAATCTTTTTATTTTAATTACTGGATGATGGAACAGGGGTTGTGTGGTGTAACAGGAGAAGGCGTGCAAAGTGCCACCAGGGATAGGGAGACATGGAGAGTCATGATTGCTTACATCCTGAAAGGACAACCCACATAGAAGAAGAATTTGAGTTTGTTTAGCAAGTGATTTAATCCCATAATTCTTGCAGATGTTGGATATGACCTGCTCTCTAAGATTTGTGTCTAATGTACTACATATATATATATATATAAGGAATTGCTCTGTAATTGTCCTCATTGGCGTGATGGGTTCATGGTTGATCTACTGAACTTGCTGCATCAGCACAGCTGATGCTAACCTTCAAAAGAGCAGCATATTGAGTCTTCTTTGGCACACATTTTCCACTGGCAGGAAATGGAGTAATTATATTGAATCAATTGTTAGGTCTTCATTCACTGTGTCATACCAGATAATTTTTTTTTAAGTTCCTTGACAAAATCTAACGAAGGGTCTGTTATATAATCAGTCCTGACCTGGCATCACAGCTTCAGTCACTATCCCACTGCTGCGACATGGCTTTCCTCAATCTTTTCTATCAAATATTTTTATGGCAATTGTTCTGATAAGGTTTTTCCTTAGTGCCTTGACTGCATAAATTTAAGCATACTACTAGGTTGTCAATTAGTTCCCAATATTTTACTGTTGAACTAGCTAAATATAAGTTTTTTCCACCTGAATCCATCATATACAAATCAACTATCCGACTGTGCATAGAATACTGTTATCATATCTGGTCAGGTGCTCCTGCTGTTCGTCTCAGGGTTCTTGACAGGCTCCAAAGGAGAATCTGTAATGTGACTGGTCCAGACCTGGCAGCTTGACTCCAGCCACTTTCTCACTGATGGGATGTGGCTTCCCTCTGTCTCTTCTACAAATATTTTTATGGCTTCTGCTCCAACAAACTTAGGTCACTGGTGCCCCCTCTACAAGAATGTACTCTGGCAACCAGGTCCCACACTTTTACAGTCAAAACAACCAAATGAAGCTGACAATTCTACTCTATCAGCTTTTTTCTTGCACTTCTCACCTGTGGAACTCCCTTCCGTATACTTGCTTTCCTGACAGCTACCATCCCCAAGAATTTAAATGCAATGTCAATTCCCATCTCTTATCCACTTGATTCCAGTCCCTTCTACATCACCCCGCATATCTTGTTCTTTTTCTTTCTCTCTACCTTCACAGTTGTCTTTGCACCTATGTTCTCATCCTTCTCTTGCCATTTCTCCGACACCCCCTGTAATTGGTTCATCTTTCTCTTCAGTCACCTCCTGCCTAAACTTTTACTCTCTTATGTAGCCCCATGTGCATCAGTGGTGGTACCGCCTTGCTTGGGGTGAAAAACGATTAAAAAAAAAACAATAAAAAACCATAGGTTCTATTCTGATAGTTTCTTCACTCACACTTTTCACCAGTGGAACTCTCTCTTTCAGTTTCTACCAACTGCAATTTTCAAACATTTAATTTCAATGCCAATCACTATTTTTTTCTTCCTGAACCCTATTCTTTTATTGCCCTTTCTCTTCATTAAAGTCTTTTAATTCTCTTTTTCTCTCAGGCAACCCTTGCATTTTAGTGACATTATCCCTTTGCTCGTATGAAACAATTGAAAAAATATATTTAAAAAGATACACCTCCACCAGTTTTTTGTTAACCTAATTTTCTTCTAAATGAAACACACCAGGATTTTATTCATTCTAGTGTGACATTATACTATCAAAACCAATCTTATTGAGTAGTTTTTATTGTTAGACTCTACAGCATTAAAATATTTTCATGAGAAAACACACTTTTCATAAACATTTTGTAGGAGTGTATGTAATTTTATAATTACACACACACAAACACACACATGCATATATACAGGATACAATAGAGAAATTGTCTTCTAAATTAAGCCAAAATAATAACACCACTGACATTTCAACAGATATATATATATATATATATATATATATATATATGTGCGCGTGTGATACTCCTACTCTGTGTCATTTTATTTTACACAATTTCAGTTGCCTGCACACAGCCAAAGAAAGAAAAAATTTCAAAAATCTTTTTTTTTCTTTGAACATCTCACCCTTAGTAAGGCAATAAAGCCTCTAAAACGCAAGCAATTACTAAAGTATGAAAGAATATGAAAAAAAGAAAAACGTTATTAAGGAGAGAAAACAATAAAAGAACAAGAGAATGGAGGATAATGACCTGACGTTGAGTCTAAACTTTTGAAGACTAAAATTGACTGAAAAGCAAAATGAATGTTACCTGAGCATAAGATTAAAGACGTTAGCAATATGGATATGTTAAGAGGAAGCTAAAAAGGTTTCATTGGAAGAGATGAAAGGTCACATCTTCATCAACAAAATCAAATTACATGCATCATTTAGTAAGATTTACAAGAAAAACACCTTTTTTTCCATCACATATCATGAATTAACTTTGTTATAATTGTTTTAACTTATTATTGCATATTGCTGTTAGTCCCTCATTTTGTCAAATTTATAAATTAAACTTGATCATAAAATGAGAGGAGAAAGAAATAGTCTCAATTGAAATACTAAAGAGTAAATTTATTTAATAAATCCTCCTCAGTGGTTCCAATATATAAAACACTGGTGAACCCTCTGACCCTCTAATTATCGCCCTATCAGCCTCCTACCCATTTTTGGCAAAGTGTTCGAAGTCGTCATCAACACCGAGGTGGTTTAACATCTCACAGCCCACAGACTATTCTCTGACAAACAGTATGATTTCCGCTTCACCACGTCTACTGCTGACATGCTCACGACCATCACTGAGTATATACACCAGGCTCTTGACAAGAATGACGAATCCTGAACTGTTGCCTTAGATATCTCCAAAGCATTTGACAGAGTCTAGCATGCTGGCCTTCTATGCAAGCAGTGAGGTTTTGTTATAAGTGGACAATTGTTTGACATTATCCAGTCATTCCTTTCAAATCACACAATAAAGGTAGTATTGAACGGACATGCCTCCCAATACTATCGTATGAATGCAGGTGACCCTCAAGATTCTATTCTAGGTCCTATGCTTTTCTTTATCTACATTAATGATCTCCCTGATGTAATAAGATCCCAAGTAGGCATATACACTGACGACACTACGGCTTACTCTCACTTTAATCAAAAATCTGCTGACACTCCCTATAACCTGTCACTCTTTCTCGTAACTTACCTCCTATGTAACCCCTGCAAAACAGTGGCAGTAAAATGCCTTGCTTGGGGCGATATGATAATAAAAAAAATAAAATAAAATAAAATCACCATTGGTTTCAACTATGGCCTTCAGACGACTTTGGAATCTCCTGCAACCATTCTTGATGGTGAATGCTGTCATAACCCTAACCCTACAGTTCATCTTTGGTGTTACAAGAAGTTTTGCTGGCCTGATTCTTATGTGATGTCAGTTCTTCAATACGGCAGTGAACGTTGGACAATATCATTGAAGATGAAGGAAAAACTTGAAGCAGCAGAAATGTGGTTTTACAGAAGAATGCTGTGAATATCATGGATCGAGCATGTGAGCAATGATGAAGTGTTGGAAAGAATGGCAACAAAAAGAAAATTAACAGCAAGCATCAAGAAAAGACAACTCAAATTCCTGGGACACGCAATAAGAAAGGAGGGCTTGGAGAACCTGATACTGACAGGCCAGATAGAAGGAAAAAAAAACAGAGGAAGGCAGCGGATAACATATTTGAAGGGCCTGAGCAAGTGGATGATGGAACAGGGGTTGTGTGGTGTAACAGAAGAAGGCGTGCTAATTGCCACCAGGGATAGGCAGACATGGAGAGTCATGATTGCTTACATCCTGAAAGGACAATCCACAAAGAAGAAGAATTTGAGTTTGTTTAGCAAGTGATTTAATCCCATAATTCTTCCAGATGTTGGATATGACCTGCTCTCTAAGATTTGTGTCTAATGTACTACATATATAAGGAATTGCTCTGTGATTGTCCTCATTGGCGTGATGGGTTCATGGTTGAGCTGCTGAACTTGCTAAGCAAATTTAACCATCTTTATAACATCTGGCCTCATGTCGTGTTTCTTCTACTTGTCTACTGATGACTCACAGTCCCCCAGGTAAAGGTCTTCAGCTATAGATCTTCATCATGAAGGACCTGATCACTTTCAAGAAGCTGGCTCTCTCTGAATTGCTGGGGTTGACTTTTCATTTCATGTGCCAGATTGGGAGCTACTATGCTAATAGCAATGGCTTTCTCTTGGAGGTCTAGAAACATATTCTCTTGGAGGTCTAGAAACATATTCTCTTGGAGGTCTAGAAACATATTCTCCTTGGAAAGGTGATAAGGGCTGTGATATATTATGAAAAACTCCCGTGTGTTATAACATGAAAATAATTATTTTAACCCCCTCCAAAATAGTTCTCTGCTTTCTATTTTACTATCACTGATTCATAGATGATAGTGAGTAGTAGTAGAAGTATAATATAATTCCTTGCATTCACTTTCGCACAAATACCCTTGGGAAAGGTATTAATCTGTCTCTTCCCTCCAGTTATGGGTTAATAAGACAGATTGGGTTCTATAGACTAGGTCGGCAACCAGTCTACTGCAGAAAGCAATGGCAACCTACTACGGGATAATCTTCTGTCCAGTCAGTCATGTTTCTTTTGAAATATGATCACCCAAGCCTGTATCACGTATGGCACTTAACTGACATACAATGTGAGTATGCACTGTCCAAATTTTAGCAGCACATGCACACACACACACACACACACATATATATATATATATATATATATATATATATATATTGTCATCCGCAGACAGATCTGTTTCACTGTATCACAGCTCATCAGTATGGTTAGACTCTGATTGCTACACAACCCAGGCTCAAAACCCGACTGATTTGGCATCAGTCGGCGACTCTACCCCTGAGCCACGGGGTATTCGGTGGAAGGAGACAGTCTTTTTAGCGCATATCATATTATGCGCCCAATAGCTAGATTGTTCATTTCAGTAAAAATGAAATTTGAGCAATGTCTCATCAGGTAGTTAATAATGATGGTACCATGTATATATATATATATATATGGTACAATCATTATTAACTACCTGATGAGACATTGTTTTTTCAATGTCAAAGCGTACATTTTGTAGTAAATTACAATTTGTACATGTTCTAAATTATAACTTATAATAAATAATATATATATATACATATATATATATATATATATATATATATATATATATATGCAGTGTAGATATAGAAGAATCCAAAGGAGTATCCTGTACATAAAGTGGTAGGATAACTCTCTAAGAGAGCTCTAAATATATATGTATATAAATACATATAGAGCAAATACATGTAAAAATTAAGACAGACACGTTATTCCATGGTTACGTGGAAGTCTAGGCCTATTTCAGGCAAACCATCATCAGCTTCTGTCTTTATTGTGCAGAAGATTTTATGAGTCGTGGTGGTGGTGGGGAGGAGATGGAGTTATTTTTTTTCTGTGATTGTTTCTGACTTTGTGGGTGAGGGTGATGCTGAGTGCCTAACTAGGTGTTTTCAGTGTTTTCCTTATCCGCTCCCTTCCATCATGGCCACATAGCAATGGAAGAGATCACAAAAGGATTAGTAAACTCAATTACTTCACCTCTTCAGTATTTGAATTGCATCGATCAGCAGTTGTGTTGAAAACAACTCTAAACGGACAGCTGGGTGGAACCACTTGCTGTTTCAGGGAAAAGATATCTGAATTGAAACATTCTGGAAAATATTTTTTTTCTTAACCTGTAGGGAAACATCATTAGAAACAGTTTTGGTCTGTCAAACATTAAACATTATTAAACCAAATCATAAGATAAACTAATTTTAAAAACCAGTTATTTTCAATCTAACCATGTCACCGATTTCTCTTTTCATAGATATTTGTTTGTCTCTTCATTTGTTTGTCTCTTCATTTGTTTGTCTCTTCATTATGAAGATGAAAATAGTAAAGTTGTAAACATTATATAATTTCTTTCTCTCACAAATGAAAAGGAGACTTGTGATATCTAAACTTATTTATAAATGGAACTTTGTCTCTCTCTGTGTATGTGTGTATCCATTACCTATAGACTCCAAAACGGCTGAACCAATTTTCTTGAAAATTTACGCTGTTGTACTATAAGTGTCTGCGAGTGTTCTTAGCTAGGTTTTGTGTCAAGGCACACCAGATAAATATTGAAAATCGATAATTGAAAAGATCAGGTTATAGAAGGAGTGGTCCGATTTTAATCAAATTTTATACACTCATAGACAACGACATAAGAAACAATATTCAGAAGTTTCAAGGTTGCAGTTCTTACAATAGTGCAGAAAATCGATAATATATATATATATATATATATATATATATAAAAGGCAAGATGTTTGTGTGTGTGTCTGTTTATCTGCCTGTATGTCTGTATTTTTTTCAGCCCTTTTATTTTAGTTTTTGCTTCAGGTTTGGCTCTAAGTAGATATAATTGTAGTTCTTAGTCTCAGCCATGATACCATTTACTCAGATGATTTATTTAGCCTTCAAAATTCAGTTTACAACGAAAAAAATTTATTTGATATCGATACCAGGAAATCAAAATTTGACTTACATCCATTCATTTTTCTTTCAGTCTACGGTTTTGCTTTAATTGGAAACAACTATTGCTTTTTAGTCTTTCGTGCTAATGTCCAAAGAGTCTGAGCTCGAGGACCATGGATTAGTTTTAAAGCTTCCATTACACCCGAGCAACGCCGGGCTATACTGCTAGTGGTTCTATAGAAATATGTTGAGAATGCCATGGATAGAGCCTGTATGCAATAAGGAAGTTTTACATGAAATAGAAAAAGAATACCTAAAATCAGAAAGAGTTCAAATTTTTCAGATATATAATGAGGAAAGAATGTTTGGAGAACTTGACACTCACAGAACATACTGAAAGCAAAAGAAACAGAGGGAAATAAGGAGGAAGCTACCAAATGAACTTGTGAAAATGAATGACAGAACAAGGGAAGAATAATAAAAAGACAAACATTGGGAAGAGGTACAAAAGGATAGAAAGATGGGGAGAGCCATGATAATCCACATTCTAAAAGGACATTGTATATGAACATTCATTTTGTCTAAATTCTGCACCATTCAATTTTATCCTTTTGTCATGGAAATATCAGATGTCATATCATGAGAGGCCAAAGGTTAATCATGTCATGATTGGCCACAAGTTAATTATGTCATGAGAGGTCAAAGGTTAATTTATAAAGTTAGGTCTGCAGTATCATTTCATTGAAAACAAAAATGTCATATGAAATGTTCGGATTGGATTAAAAACAAGTTCAAGTCAAATGATCTGAATCATTTGAACGGATTGATAGAAACACAAACAAATAAGAAAGAGTATATCTTCCAAAAAGCAACAGATAAAAAAACGAGTGAGATGTAGCGGAAATATTTCATCACAGAATCTCACACAACAGTGACGACTGCTACTGATTCTTTTCCAATTTCATTATCTTAAAAAATCATTGAATCATTTCGCACGCTAATTTCTAAAACTAATTTTGCTGTGTCAAAGCTATTAATGAATTCTCTAATTTACAATGAAGTTGAATTACAAAATTATTTCTTGGATGAACTGAAGTGTGTCACATCAAATTAGAGTTTATTAAAAGAGTTTTTAGAAATACATTGCTTCAAAATTCATTCAAATACCTTTTTGACTCTACCAAAAATATATATACACACTTTCAAAGAAGATGAAAGTTAGTAAAATATTTTATTGAATTTTAGAAAAACATTCAATGGATAAATTTAAATAAGTTTTTTAAGAAAAGCCTTGCAAATGTAAAAAAAAAAAAATTACTAAATTCAGGAGCTCCCACACTATGTGTTATGTTGCCAGGTATAAATGAATAACTCAACAACAGAATCAGAATATAAGTTGTATTCCGCGGAAAGACGGTTAGTATGTACAGAAGTGATTAGTAATATTTACAATAGAAAGATACAAGAGTCCAATCCGTCGTAAGACGTGGGTATACGTGATCACTTCCGGTACTTCACCGGAAGTGTGACTAACTCTTCACTGACTTGCACTGACTCTTCAGCAACTCATTAAAGACTCTCAAGTGACTCTCTACGACTCCCCTGTAGAGAATCCACCATTGCTATATATAGCAATGGGAACAGTCCATTTGTAGTCAAATAGGAGCGGCACCCTAACACTATGGCAACCCACACAGCACATTCAGTCTACAAGATGTTTTTGTTCTCAGAAATTTTTAACTTATCCTTATGCTTAACAAATTCTCAACTCTGAAACTTATTTTATACTTATTTTCTTTTTTATCATATCGTCCCAAGCAAGGCATTTTACTGCCACTGCTTTGCAGGGGATTACATAAATGGTAAGTTATGAGAAAGAGTGACAGGTTATAGAGGGTACCAGGAAGTAGGTAACAAAAGAATGAGAATACTGATGAGGGTGGAGTGGACGAAGAAAGGAGCATGAGAGAGAGGGTGTAGGTTAGTGAGATAGAAGATGACTTTTTTTTAATAATCATATCACCCCAAGCAAAGCATTTTACTGCCACTGCTTTGCAGGGAGGTTACATAGGAGGAAAGTTATGAGAAAGAATGATAGGTTATAGGGGGTGTAAGGAAGCAGGTAAGATATGGATGAGAATACTGATGAGAGTGGAGTGGATGGAGAAAGGAGCATGAGAGAGAGAATGCAAGTTAGTGAGATAGGAGATGATTATTGGCTTTACATTTAAATTCTTGGAGATTGTAGCAAGTAAATGGAAGGGAATTCTACAGGTGAGAAGTGTGAGAAAAGAAGCTGCTGGAGTAGAATTCGTGTTTACATTTTACTGGTTTCACTGTTAAAAGGTGGGATCTAGTTGCTAATCTTGTGGCTTGAGTAAATTTATATATAAGGGGCACCAGTGAGCTAAGTTCATCGGAGCAGAAGCTAATTTTCAGTATCAAAATAGAATCTAAATGAGAAATAGAATTTGCAGTTATTTTCTCGTAAGTTACATTAAAAAAAAAAATCAGAAACTAAGTTTCAGAGTAAAAAAACGAAAAACAATGTATCAAATGTTATTTTACCTGCAATTAAAATAATTCAGAACTTTCTCTAAGAATTTTCCAATGTTTGATATTTTTCCTCATTCTTTATCATTTCACTGTGTAATCATTGGTTTGTTTCTTTATAAATGTTACATATCTCTTCTGAATCTGACGAAGTTGATTCAAAAGAAAAAAAAACATTCAAAGATTCTTTAAAGTCATTGTGAACAAAACAAGGATTTTCAGTTTACTAGACTTTTAATATACGTCTGTTTTCCCCGTAGAAAAATAAAGCTTAGTTTAGTAAACTGAAAATCCTATCCTTGTCTGCAGTGATTTTAAACAATCTTTGAATGTTTTTTGGAATCAACTTGGTCAGATTAGCGTAAGACAAGGGTATGTCTTCTCACCAGATTTTTTCAACATATACAGCAAGACAATTCTGAGAGTGCTAGAAGTTATGCCTGGATTCATCATTAACAGCTGCAACCTGAACAATATAAGATACATAAATGATTTAGTGTTGATAGCAAACACAGAAATAAAACTGCATGACTGCCTTTCACACTCCACCCACATCTATTGAACAGGTGAAGAGGCTCATCCCTTGTTTCCTGTTTAGGATGCGGTTTCCGGTTTTCTCTTTTCCAATCTTTTCACTCTTTTCCTTTATTATTTTATTTTTTTTTTTCAATTGGAGTAGATAGACTAAACTATCGCCCGGTTCACACTCCACCCACATCTATTGAACAGGTGAAGAGGCTCATCCCTTGTTTACTGTTTAGGATGCGGTTTCCGGTTTTCTCTTTTCCAATCTTTTCACTCTTTTCCTTTATTATTTTATTTTTTTTTTCAATTGGAGTAGATAGACTAAACTATCGCCCGGTTCACACTCCACCCACATCTATTGAACAGGTGAAGAGGCTCATCCCTTGTTTCCTGTTTAGGATGCGGTTTCCGGTTTTCTCTTTTCCAATCTTTTCACTCTTTTCCTTTATTATTTTATTTTTTTTTCAATTGGAGTAGATAGACTAAACTATCGCCCGGTTCACACTCCACCCACATCTATTGAACAGGTGAAGAGGCTCATCCCTTGTTTCCTGTTTAGGATGCGGTTTCCGGTTTTCTCTTTTCCAATCTTTTCACTCTTTTCCTTTATTATTTTATTTTTTTTTCAATTGGAGTAGATAGACTAAACTATCGCCCGGTTCACACTCCACCCACATCTATTGAACAGGTGAAGAGGCTCATCCCTTGTTTCCTGTTTAGGATGCGGTTTCCGGTTTTCTCTTTTCCAATCTTTTCACTCTTTTCCTTTATTATTTTATTTTTTTTTTCAATTGGAGTAGATAGACTAAACTATCGCCCGGTTCACACTCCACCCACATCTATTGAACAGGTGAAGAGGCTCATCCCTTGTTTCCTGTTTAGGATGCGGTTTCCGGTTTTCTCTTTTCCAATCTTTTCACTCTTTTCCTTTATTATTTTATTTTTTTTTTCAATTGGAGTAGATAGACTAAACTATCGCCCGGTTCACACTCCACCCACATCTATTGAACAGGTGAAGAGGCTCATCCCTTGTTTCCTGTTTAGGATGCGGTTTTCGGCTTTCTCTTTTCCATTCTTTTTACCCTTACGTAGCCCCCTGCGCATCAGTGGCGTTACTGCCTTGCTCGGGGTGATATGATTAAAAAAAAAAAAAAAAAAAAAAAAGTTAGCTAGAGAAAGTAAAAAGAAAGGACTATATATTCCATCAGCTTCTTTTCTCGCACTTCCCACCTATGGAATTCCTTTCCGCTTACTTGCTTTCCCGACAGCTACAATCTCCACCAAAAATTTAAATGTAAAGTCAAAAGTCATCTGTCTCACTAACCTGCACCCTCTCTCTCTCTCATGCTCCTTTCTCTGTCCACTCTACTCTCATCGGTATTCTCACCCTTCTCTTGCCCACTTCCTGACACCTCCTATAACCTGTCACTCTTTCTCATAACTTTCCTCCTATGTAACCCCTTGCAAAACAGTGGCAGTAATATGCCTTGCTTTGGACGATATGATTACAAAAAAAAATATATGAATGATAAGAAAACAGAATGCATGTTAATCAGTAAAATCAAGAACCTAAAATGCTAACTACGGCCAGTGATACTAAAACCAAGCAGATCCAGAAATTTAAATACTTGGATAGTGTTCTAAAAGAGCATGTTAAGTGTGATACTGAGATCTGAAGGTGAACTGGCATGGCCAAGAACGTATTCCAGAAGCTGAGTATAGTATTAAGAGACAGGAAAATTTTCCTGGAAACAAAGATGAGAGTGCTGGATTATGTGATGTCTGTTCTTCAATATGGCAGTGGATATTGGATAATTCCTTCGAAGATGAAGGAGAGACTTGAAGAAACCGAAATGTGGTTCTACAGAAGGATGCTGAGGATACTGTATACTCAAAATGTGAGCAACAACAAAATTCTAGTGAAGATAAAAATGAAAAAGAAACTAATACTTAACATCAACGACAGCTGAAGTTCCTGGGACATGTAATGAGAAAGGAGAACTTAGAGAATCTGACACTCGCAAGTCACATAGTGGGAAAGGGAGACAGGAGAAAGCAACATGTAACATATTTGACAGGCTTGAGCAAATAGATGGCAGAGTAGAATCTGGGAGGGGGGTAAAAGAAAAAAGCTTGTTAAGAGCTACTAGGGATAGGGAGATGTGGAAGGCCATGATCACCTACGTCCTGAAGGGACATGGCACATAGAAAAAGAAACTAAGCTTAGTTTGACACAGGGCCACCAGAATAAGAAATCCAATGAGGATCAAATTTGCTACTCAATATTAATGGTCAACCAAGCTAGCTCTAACCATTACCCTACAACTTTAAGCTCATTCATGAAAAAAAAAAAAATCTTAAATGGCATTTTATTGGCACTATTGTTCAAGACTAGCAGTATAGCCCGGTATTGCTCGGGTGTAATGAAAGCTTTAAAACTAATCCATGGTCCTCGAGCTCAGACTTTTTGGACATTAGCACGAAAGACTAAAAAGCAATAGTTGTTTCCAATTAAAGCAAAACTGTAGACTGAAAGAAAAATGAATGGATGTAAGTCAAATTTTGATTTCCTGCTATCGATATCAAATAAGTTTTTTTTTTTTAAACTGAATTTTGAAGGCTAAATAAGTCCTCTGAGTAAATGGTATCATGGTTGAGACTAAGAACTACAATTATACCTACTTAGAGTCAAACCTGAAGCAAAAACTAAAATAAAAGGGCTGAAAAAAAATACAGACATACAGGCAGAAAAACAGACACACACACAAACATCTTGCCTTATATATATATATATATATATATATATATATATTATTGATTTTCTGCACTATTGTAAGAACTGCAACCTTGAAACTTCTGAATATCGTTTATGTCTTTGTCTATGAGTGTATCAAATTTGATTAAAATCGGACCACTCCTTCTATAACTCGATTTTTGATATTTATTGGGGGTACCTTGACACAAAACCTAGCTAAGAACACTCGCAGACGCTTATAATACAACTGTCTAAATTTTCTAGAAAATCGGTTCAGCCATTTCAAAGTCTATAGGTAATGGACACACACACACACAGACAAATTTCCATTCATAAATAAGTTTAGATTTAGATACACAATTTATTATTTTTTTTTATCTGGATTTTCAAGTGGACAGAAAAAAGTCTCATCACAAAGGATACATCTTTTGATTTCTAGTGAGGAAAGTTGCATTCACAATGTCAACAAAAAGATAAAGTCTTAGGTTAGTTCAACTGACAGACAAAGTAATGTCAAGTTAAGAATTATCTAGATATATAAAAGACAATCTGTGAGTCTAGGTGTGAGTGTTCCCTATGCATGCCTACATTTTTTAAGCTACGCCATTCAAACTTTCTATGGAAACATATCTACAGGGAAGCCAGGTCAACAGACTTTTTGAGTTTAAGTTCAGCAATTTTCCCTTTCACACTTTTTGGCCAATGGAACTGATTGTTTACATTTGCTTCGTAAAACATCTAAGATCTAAGATGGTTGCTGGATTACATCACAGAAATCAAATCGCATGTGTCAAATGCAACTAAAATATTAAAAAAAAAAAATTAGCGTTTATATTTAATTTTTATTCCAATGTTTTAAAAATTCATAAGATCAACTTTATTCTTCCCCGTAATTTTGAAACAAAAGAAATATTTTTAAAAAAAGGTTTTTTTTCAAACAAAAACAAAATATGTAAAAAAAAAAAGTGCCAATCATTAATTAAATTATTTAATTCTTTTTTTTTTCAGATTTAATATTTCATACCTCCGGAAATAAAATTAAAAAGAAAATAAAGCTTTTTTTTTTCGCTAAATATGTCATGCAGGAAATCAACTGTCTGTAATTCGTGTGGCATTAATGTAACTTTTTCCTCTAAAATTAAATGTCTACATTTTTAAATATTCTTTGAAAATTTCTGAATTGAGAGCATAATAATTTTTTATTTTTATGTTAAATTCATTTAGTCAACAAAAAAATGTAAATATTTTCCCCCCGTAATTTTGAAACAAAAATAAACGCAATATTGATTATAGTGTCACACAAAACATCAAATCACGTTTACGCAAATATACTTCTCACATTAGCATCTTCTCCTACTACTAAAATGTTCTGAGTTGCACGGGCAACACCGGGCTATGATACTAGTATTATTTTAAATTGAATCCCTCACTAAAATCTTTAAGAATATTTGAATTTGCAAAATCTAAAATGGTAAAAAATATGCTTTGGGGTCCCATTAGCAACCATAGAAAATTTAGTATCCATACATCTAGTAACATCTGAATTGCATAATCAGCAGGAGTAGATTTTATTCATCCATTTAAAAAATTGATTTTTTTTTCCGAGAAGTTTTGAAAAACCGTTCTTAGCTGATAAACTGTAGAGACATTTTGTGCTGACATCTTTTTGATCAAAGATAATTATTACGTAATGACAAAATTTGTGGATGATGATAATATTTATTCTATATTATGAAAGGGTTTAAATTTCAGGTAAGAAACAAAGATGCTCTCAAGGTAGACTACATCTCACTACATAGACATGTATGGGATGTCTTCCAAACACCCATTTTGTTAAGATTTGCAATGGATGTGAGCTGAAAATTAATTACATCGATTCTTTTTTATCCTTGGTTTCAATAATTATCATTGATCCTCACCAGAAATAAAGAAGTCGTTAATTTTATTAAATAAAGGTGACAAAGTGCAAGAATCACAGTACTATGACCTGGGATTAGTTTGAGTCTAAGTTTTGTTGGTGGTTATCTAATGCCAAAAAGGTGGGTTTCAAGGTAATTTATTAAATGTTCGGTTATAGTGAGAAGGTTGATTTAGTCAGATTTTGATGAAAAAAAAATTTTTTTTTTTTCTTTTTTAGAAAACTGAAGATGTCTTCTAGTTTTGTATTCAAAAATGTATTGCTAGTCATTTTTTTTGTCCTTCAAAAATATATTATGGCAATAATTTCTTTCCTTTATGGTAATAATTATTTTTTCAAAAATGCATTTTTGGTAATATTTTTTCTTCAAAAATGTATATTTTTCTACAAAACTCAATTTTTATGTATATATTTCTATAAAAGTCTATCTTTATACTTTCATAGTGTTTTGACCCCAGCTTGGGTGGGGGTAACTATTTGCCCATAGCTGGGACCCTAACAGGTGCTACCAATGTGGGTCAGGGTGGACCTGAGAACAACAGCAATTAAGAGGTGGTTCCATGCTCCTCACAACCTCCCAATCGAGGGCCTTGCTGCCAGATGCAGTTTACCATCATACCCAGGACCCTGGGATTGGGAAACCTGCATAAAAAAAGATTCCACATTAACTTTATCTCATTTTTAAGTGTTTTGCAGTCTTTATACGAAAAAAACACCCAAAAATTTGAAAACTGAGATAAAATAATTTACTGGCCATTTTCTACATGAGTGTCCGACTCCCTGCTTTACTTTTATAGTATTAAAATTCTCGTACTTGAAGACCATTATTCATCTTCCATATACTATGTTCCTCCAGAACGTATGTGATCATGACTCTCCACAACTTCCTACTTCTTGTAGCCCTTAGCAGTTGTTCTCTCTTTGGTAATTCCCTTCCCACACACACACACCCAGACACATTATTCCACCATCCATTCACATAAGCTCATTGAGTAAGTAGCCTTCTACTATCTCTCTTGTCCTCAATATGCCCTGTGAAGGTTATGTTTACCAAGCTTGCTTTCCTCATTATGCACCAAAGAAATCAGAGCTATCTTTTCCTTACTCTGAGTGCATTTGTTTTTTCTGTTGCCATTTTCTTCTAAGATTTTCTTGTTGCTTACTTTCTCTTCTTCTTCTATGCGCCCTGTCCCTTCAGGACGTAGGCGATCATGGTTCTCCACATCTCCCTATCCCTTGTGGTTCTTAGTATGTTTGCTCCTGTTACACCTCGCAACCCCCGTTCCGTCATCCACCTGATCAGACCCTGCAAATATGTTATCCGCTACCTTCCTCTGTCTCTTTTTCCTTCTATCTGGCCTGTCAGTATCAGGTTCTCCAAGCTCTCCTTCCTCATTGCGTGTCCCAGGAACTTCAGCTGTCTCTTCCTGATGCTCAGTATTAATTTCCTTTTTGTTTCCATCATTTCCAAGACCTCATCATTGCTCATATGCTCGATCCATGGTATTTGCAGCATCCTTCTGTAGAACCACATTTCAATTGCTTCAATTTTTCCTTCATCTTTGATGGTATTGTCCAGCATTCACTGCCATATTGAAGGATGGACAGCATGTAGCAATCCAGTACTCTCTTCTTTGTTTCTAGCGAAATTGTCCTGTTTCTTAATACTTTACTCAACTTCTGGAATGCTTCTTTCGCCATGCCAATTCGCCTTCAGATCTCTGTGTCGCAGCTTCCGTCTTCTGTTATAATGCTTCCCAGGTATTTAAATTTTTGTACCTGCTAGATTTTGGTCTCCCCAACCTGTATTTGGCATTTTGAGCTGCCCTTTTTACTGATAACCATTGCATGTCCCAGGAACTTCAGTTGTCTCTACCTGATGCTCAGTATTAATTTCCTTTTTGTTGCCATTCTTTCCAATACCTCATCGTTGCTTGCATGCTCAGTTCACGATATCCGCAGCATCCTTCTGTAGAAACACATTTCCGCTGCTTCAAGTTTTGTCATCATTTTCAATGATCTCAGTTTATGAAATTTTTAGTATCTTTCTGCAGACCACATTTCTGTTGCCGCCAGTCTTCTTGTCTGGGACAAGATAATGAAGAATTCACTGTCATATAAAAGGACGGATAGCAATCAATGACACATTTCTTTGTTTCACTTTAGAAATCCAGTTTTCGAATCCCATTTTCTCTGAGAATTTTCAAATGTTTCTATTTTTACTCATTCTTTATCATTTCACCATGTATTCATTGCACTGTTTCTTTATAATTGTTACATATCTTCTTCTTCTATGTGCCCTGTCCCTTCAGGACGTAGGCGATCATGGCCTTCCACTTTTCCCTAACCCTGGTGGCTCTGAGCACGCCTTCTCCTGTTACACCATGCAATCCTCGTTCTGTCATCTACCTGATTAGGTCCTTCAAATATGTTATTCATTGCTTTCCCCTGTCTCGTTTTCCCTCTATCTGGCCTGTTAGTATCAGATTCTCCAAGCCCTCTTTTCTCATTGCATGTCCCAAAACTTCAGCTGTCTCTTCTTGATGCTCAGTATTAATTTCCTTTTCATTTCCATCATTTCTAAAACCTCATCATTGCTCACATGCTTGATCCATGATATTCGCAGCATCCTTCTGTAGAATCACATTTCAGTTGCTTCAAGTTTTTACTTCATCTTTGATGATATTGTCCAACATTCACTGCCACGTAGCAATCCAGTACTCACTTCTTTGTTTCTAGCAAAATTGTCCTGTTTCTTAATACCTTACTCAACTTCTGGAATGCTTCCTTCGTCATGCCAATTCACCTTCGGATCTCTGTGCCACACTTCCCGTCTTCTGTTATAATGCTTCCCAGGTTATTTAAATTTTGGTACCTGCTTGATTCTTGATGTTACATATCACTTCTTCTGAATCTGACCATGTCGAATAATACCTGAGCAGACATTGTCTTTACTGTTTAAACATTTGATTGGGAAAAAGAGAGAAAAATGATGCTGATGGTTGATTTCATTCTCTTCCGACAATTGATGGCAAACGCAATCATCTAGTCATCTCCTCATGACAAAGATATTAGCTTTCTTCTGCAGGAGCAAAGATTAATATTTTAACAAAAAACTCAATGACTGACAATATTTTCTTACTTTTTTTTATAAGAGAACAGATGCTGCAAAGTCAAACAAAAATATTTTCTAATGGCTTTTAGAAAATAACAAGAAATCAAAACAGTCTTTGTTGAACCGTAAACCTGCTTCTCATTTATCAAAAATTAACGCAGCTACCTACTTAAGATAACCATCTTTATCTACATTGATAATGCATTCCTAATAGAGAGAATCGACCAAACAATAGAAAACAAGGAAGCATAACACATGTATCACTCTTATTGGTGGATGTGGAAAAGATTTTGATGTGAACCACATCTAAAAATCTGTTTTCTAATATTTGTTCATTTTCAGCCTCTACTATATATATATATATATATATATATATAGATATCTCCAAGTGAATAAAGAATTAAGAAAAATTGACTTTTTTTTTTTTAATTGTATCACCCCGAGCAAGGCAGTAACACCACTGACGTGCAGGGAGCTAAGTAATACTGAAAAGACTGGAAAAGAGAAAGCTGGAAACCAAATCCTAAACAGGGAACAAGGGATGAGCCTCTTAACCTGTTCAATAGACGTGGGTGGAGTGTGAACCGGGTGATAGATCTATCTACTCCACATGACAACATTCAAAACATTAATTTAAAACAGTGCTTGATATAGAATGGAACTCTGAATATGTATTATAAATTTTAGTTTATAGCATGCAGAAATTATTTAAAGAATGGAGCTGATGAGACATTGCCAATTCAATGTGGAAACGAAATATACGTTGTAGTAAATAATTTTAACATATTCTAAACTACAATTTATAACAAACTATATGTATACTGAAGATTTTTTCCCTTGTTTCTCCTTTTTTTCTCCTTTAAATCTTCCCCTGTCTACCCCATTTTTCTTTTTCCTTTCCTCCCACCACTTCCATTACTGTGATACAGTTAAATTTTGATTTTTAATACAAATGTAATCTAAAAGTCTTTTTCTGTAGTCGGGTCTTGTGACCTCTTTCTATGTCCGTTTTCTCTTTCTTCCCTACACTCAATAACAATGTCTAGACGACACATTTTTCTTTTTTCTTTCTTTCTTAACTTCACCTCTCTTTATTTTTTTCTTTTACCTATTTTTTCCTTTTCATGTAAACTTTCTTTTGAGTGACCTTCTGGAATGGAATTTTTTATCTCATTTTGCAATAAAATTTTGATTGTTGCTAAGGAAGCAAGAAATAACCATACAACGAATCTAGTTTACATATTTGGTTCTGTAACGGCAACCTACTGCGAAATAATCTTCTGTCCAGTCAGTCATGTCTCTTTTGAGACATGATCGCCCAAAGCGTGTATCACGTATGGCACTTAACTGACTGACTGAATATAATAGTTGGAATCATTAAGGCTTTTACTATTCAGAAAGTGGAGGATCGGTTTTCTATTGTTATGAAGTAATAAATTGATCACCCACTAATTACTACATGATAATATAATTCATCTCTCCCCTCTCTAGCTATGGGTCAAATAATAGTACAGATTGGGTTCTATAGCCTTGGCTGGCAACCGGTCTACCACAGAAAGCAATGGCAACCTACTGCAGGATAATCTTCTGCCCAGTCAGTCATGTCTATTTTGAGACCTGATCACCCAAAGCATGTATCACGTATGGCACTTAACTGACTGACTGATATACTTACACTCTCACACCCAGATTGAGCACTATGGAGGAATGGTAAACTTTGAAAAAAACAGTAGCTACTTGCACATTCACACATCATTCATTCAGTAATGAATTCGAACACTCTCGGCTACTGGCGTGTGTTTCCATTGTATATAAGCAGGCTCTTTCACTGAGTGCCCATAGATCAGAGGTAGAATCACTGACTGATGTTATTTTGGTTGGTTTTTCAATCCTGGTTAGAAGCACTCGGATGTCTAACTGTACTGATGAGCTGTGATACAGTAGAAGAAGGCAGACTTTTTAGCGTATACATTATTATTATTATACATGCCCAATAGCCAGAGTGCTCTAATTCATTACGGAATGAGCGATGCTCATATATATATATATATATATATATATATATATATATATTTGAACAGCAATCTTTCATTTAAACATGTTTTGTTAAAATATTAAATCATGTAATTTCTCCATACATACCTAACGATGACTGCATCACTTCAACTAATGAATTCCTGCATATATTTAAAGCTACCAATCCCAAAGGCAACATTCTAGCTTTACCGGATACTGACAACCTATTTACTAATGTCCCAATTGATAAAACATTAAATATAACTAGCGACTGCATTTACAAAAACACATTTATCCCTCGTACAAAAATCCAACCTGCAATTCTTCTGAAATTACTTACCACGTGCGCCAAGCAATCTCTATTTACGGACCATAATGGTAACATCTACATACAAATTAACCCATTGGGTCCTACTTTCTCGAATTTTTACATGTCGTATATTGAAGACGAAGTGTTCAGAATGACTGATAAACCCGAGATTTACACAAGATATGTCGACAACAATTTTTGTTTTAATAAAAACTAGCAGTATAGCCCGGCACTGGTGTAATGAAAGCTTTTAAAACTAATCCATGGTCCTGGAGCTCAGACTCAGCCTAAAGAATATTTGAAATAATAAAATAATTGCGACAATTTACCAATCGCACCTTATATATATATATATATATATATATATATATATATATATATATATATATATACTAGCAGTATAACCCAGCATTGCTCGGGTGTAATGAAAGCTTTAAAACTAATACATGGTCCTGGAGCTCAGATTCTTTGAACGTTGGCATGAAAGACTAAAAAGCAATAGTTGTTTCCAGTTAAAGCGAAACCGTAGACTGAAAGAAAAATGAATGGATGGAAGTCAAATTTTGATTTCCTGGTATCGATATCAAATAAGTTTTGTTTGTCGTAAACTGAATTTTTAAGGCTAAATAAGTCCTCTGAGTAAATGATATCATGGCTGAGACTAAGCACTATTTAGAGCCAAACCTGAAGCAAAAACTAAAATAAAGGGGCTGAAAAAATACAGACATATAGGCAGATACACAGACACACAGACACACACACACACACACACACACAAACATCTTGCCTTATATATATATTCGATTTTCTGCACTATTGTAAGAACTGCAACCTTGAAACTTTTGAATATCGTTTCTTATGTCTTTGTCTATGAGTGTATCGTATTTGATGAAAATTGGACCACTCCTTCCATAACCCGATTTTTTCGATTATCGATTTTTATCGGGGGTACCTCGACACAAAACCTAGCTAAGAACACTCGCAGACGCTTATAGTACAACTTTGTAAATTTTCAAGAAAATCGGTTGATCCATTTGGGAGTCTATAGGTAATGGATACACACACACACACACAAAGTTCCATTTATAAATAAGTTTAGATTTAGATTATGGATGAAATCGCAAATCTAAAATTAAATTTTGAAAATAACTCCTTGTCGAAAGTTACTTATGAACTCATGGACATTAACAAAATTCTGTTTCTTGATGTTAACATAGAGCTTTAAAACCAACGAATTTATCACTTATCTGCATAAAAAAACACCACCAGTAACAACTCTTGTCTTCTTAACCATAATCGCCAATGCCCAGAAAGACATAAAATAGCAGTAATAACAAACTTCTTAAACAGAGCACATCAAAATTCCTCCTCCTAAAGAATATTTTTGAGCAACCTATAACACATAAAACAAATATTTGTCAACAATAATTTTCTCAACTTCATCAATGATAAACAAATAAAATTATTCTTACAAAAAAAAAAAAAAAAAAAAAAAAAAGAAAAAAAAAAAAAAAAAAAAAAAAAAAAAAAAAAAAAAAAAAAAAAAAAAGAAAAATACATGACACTAGTATTAAAAATAACACACAAGAAAATATCAACAGTTTATTGCAGTCAAATGTACATTAATTAAAAACAGGACAATTTTTCTATTCAAAAAATTATTAAACACCATATTTATGCCATAATTCCTCAAAAACATGTAAAATTTATATATGCTAGAAAATGGAAGACAGCAAACCTTGTTATCTCTAATAATAATAACCAATCTAAGCTAACAATGACTAATACAGTGTATGAATTTCAATGCCCTATACAAGATTGTGTTTTTTTACATAAATCAGTTATTTATATCGGTCAAACTACCACTTCTCTGAGTAGACAAGAACTTGAAATAAACCTCATCACTTGATAAGACACAAGTAGTGTCAAAACAAAATAGCTACTTTTGTAGTGATATTATAACATATCTATGTTAAAAATTCTAAATAAATACGATTCACTATAATTTGTATTGAGCACTTTTTTAAGAATAGTGAGTGTTTCTTTGGAATTTTATTCCATCCATACCCACCCTATACTTGGATATATATATATATATATATATAACATTTTGGATAGTCTACAAATCCATGGGTAATAGATATTTCGCAGCTAAGCAGCTGCTCTTCAAACCCAAATCATACAACAGTTAATGTTTAAAATCATCAAGAAAATCATCACGTACAGACACTCACATGCCCGTATCAAGAATAGATATTTGTAACGGCAATCTGGAAATAATTTTCCTTGCTTATTCAAAAAAAGAAAAAAAGAAAAAGAAAAATATAGAAAAACTTTGAAAGAAAAAAGAAAAGGAGAAAGAAGATTAAAGTTAATGAATTAGATCGACACATAGCGTCTATGGTCTAGATATATCACTTATGGAAATTAGTGAAAGTGAGAGTATTAACCAGAATTGCAATTCGTCCATTTTCTTTGAAATATATATATATATATATATATATATTTCCCTTCTCTGATTCCATGGCTTAGGGGTTAGTGACTCAAACTGACACCAAATTGGTCAAGTTTTGATCCCGGCTGAAGGCAAGTGGATGTCTAGCCACACTGATGAGCTGCGATATAGCAAAACATGCTTGTATGTGGATGATACATATATATATATATATATATGCACACACACACACACACGTATATCTAAACTTATTTATAAATGGAACTTAGTCTCTGTGTGTGTATCCGTTACCTATAGACTCCGACACGGCTGAACCGATTTTCTTGAAAATTTACAAAGTTGTACTATAAGCGTCTGCGAGTGTTCTTAGCTAGGTTTTGTGTCACGGTACCCCTGATAAATATTGAAAATCGATAATCAAAAAAATCGGGCCATAGAAGGATTGGTCTGATTTTAATCAAATTTGATACTCTCATAGACAAAGACATAAAACACAATATTCAGGAGTTTCAAGGTTGTAGTTCTTAAAATAGTGCAGAAAATTGATAACATATATATAAATATATATATTATATGTTTATCTGTCTGTATGTTCTTTATACAAATCCACAATTTTTATCTGATTCTCACCAAACTTCACACAAATATTCTTTAGGCTGAGTCTGAGCTCCAGGACCATGGATTAGTTTTAAAGCTTTCATTACACCCAAGCAATGCTGGGCTATACTGCTAGTATATATATATATATATATATATATATATATATATATATATATATAGTTATGTATCAATTGTAAGCTCTATAATACTCATTATATTGAGCACTGTTTATAATAAAATAAATGCCAGACCACTCAAAATAAAAACAACCTTGAGTCCTCTTCACCTGGAATTATATATATATATATATATGTGTAATGAATTATTTTGAACATTATTTTTACAAATTCTCGGTTGCTTATAAGCAAGTTTCGTTAAAATTCGTTAATTTCCATAACATGTTTATATATATATATATATATATATATATATATATATATATATATATATAGGCACTTACTATTCACATATATATATATATATATATATATATATATATGTAAGGCACTTACTATTCACATGTATATATGTAAGGCACTTACTATTCACATATATATATCTATATATATATATATATATGTAAGGCACTTACTATTCACATATATATATATATATATACGTACATGCAATGTGCATGCATATGTATATATTGATAGATAGATTAGCATGCATTCCTTTCCACCCACCATCAGCTATTGATAAACAACTCCCAAGGTCTATCTGGAAAGAACGATACCTGTCCTGAATTTCAAAATTAGCCCTATTCATTACATCTTCTATCTTCGCCAACTGCAACGGCTGACATGAAAATAACTGCACCAGCAACACTTTCCCTCTCTACCACCTCTGCCACTTGATCGAGCCTTCAATTCGCCAACAAAACATGTCATTAAAGAATCGGACTTTTTTACTAAACGCACACATTCTAGCCTTTTAAAAGTCTGTTTCTATCTTTTTTTGAAAAAAATCGTGTTTGACATCATTTCATCTGTGAGTGCAATGTGTTTCTTTTTACTTCAAACAACATCATTATATGAAAAGATTTGTCAGAATTATCACTGAATCAAAGGTGCCTCCATCAAAATAATTCTCTCACTAAGTCTGATATCAGGATTGGACTTGTTATTTTTGTTACTAATAATTTCAATTGAAACAATAACAAAACCCTCATTTTTGGGGGGGTTTGTTATTTTTAAAAAAAAGAAGTTTTCAAATCTAAATCTAATCTAATCTTATTTATAAATGGAACTTTGTGTCTGTGTGTGTGTCCATTACCTATAGACTCCGAAATGGCTGAACCATTTTTCTTGAAAATTTACACAGTTGTACTATAAGCATCTGCGAGTGTTGTTAGCTAGGTTTTGTGTTAAGGTACACCCGATAAATATCAAAAATCGATAATCGAAAAAAATCAGGTTAGAGAAGAAGTGGTCTGATTTTAATCAAATTTCATACACTCCTAGACAAAGACATAAAAAATGATATTCAGAAGTTTCAAGGTTGCAGTTCTTACAATCGTGCAGAAAATCGATAATATATATATATATATAAATAAAAGGCAAGATGTTTGTGTGTGTGTCTGTTTATCTGCCTGTATGCCTGTATTTTTTCAGCCCTTTTAGTTTTTGCTTCGGGTTTGGCTCTAAGTAGATATAATTGTAGTGCTTAGTCTCAGCCATGATACCATTTACTCAGAGGACTTATTTAGCCTTATAAATTCAGTTTACGACGAAAAAAACTTCTTTGACAACAATACCAGAAATCAAAATTTGACTTGCATCCATTCATTTTTCTTTCAATCTATGGTTTCGCTTTGACTGGAAACAACTATTGCTTTTTAGTCTTTCATGCCAACGTCCAAAGAGCCTGAGCTCCAGGATCATGGATTAGTTTTAAAGCTTTTATTACAGCCAAGCAACACCAGGCTATACTGCTAGTGAGATTATAAACAAATAATCAGTGTGAATAGATGTTTGTTAAAAATCTGCCTTTTAAAAAGGTTTTATTAAGCATGTTTTCCCATCAATATCAATTTATTACACTAATGCATTCATCAGAGATTTTCTGGTAACCTTAGATTACTTGGCAAGTAAAATTTCAATTTTTTTGCAAGTGTTTACGAATTTTTGGGACAACCTAATACATTCACTTGTTCTTTTTCTCAAACACTGGTGTAGCCTTCACGAGTCTCAAACACCAACTGAAAACACAGCTCCTTTTATCCGTCCTCAGACAAGAAACCGAGATCTTTCACTTGTGTCAGCCTTGCTTTCACCGATAACGCACATGCCACGTCATTTCAACACTGCCTTGCCAAAGCTCACCTCGCTCGTCTGTGATATCTACAAGCAAATGTACAAACAATCTACTTTCTCTTGCTTCAGTGAGGTAAGTCTCCGCCACAATTTCGGTCACTTTGAGCAGCTCATAATAAACACCCTACAGATGATCCTACCAGATGCAGAGCAGAAGCTTTGAACCACGGATATTCAGCTTTGCCACCAATGTTGAGGCATGGCTGGGCTTACCCCACAATCCTCCATACTTAGGGTTTTCATAGTGAATTTACTTTTCATCACTGGTCATGAAATGATGTAAAAAAATCTTTTCTTTTTTTGCCATTGAAGCAGCTGTTCACACGTGACAAGATGCCGTTCGACATCTCTCAGCTTTAACTCATACGGCACCCAATGTTCTTGCTTTTGAATCATTCCTAATGCTTTCAACCATTTCAAAAGTGTTGTGTGATCAATTCCTAACAATTCTACAAGTTCTACTTGCACCTGACATGAATTTTCACGAAGTAATGCCTTCAATTTTTCATCATCAATCTTTTTTGGTGCACCAGAGTGTTCTTTATTTTCGACATGAAAATCATTTTTTTTTTAAGCATCTAAACCAATTTCTACATGTTGTTCATGACAGTGCATTGTCACCATAAGTTTCAACAAGAATTTTGTGTGCTTCAGCTGCAGATTTCTTTTGAATAAAGTAGTACAATAAAATTCCCCGCAAATACACTTTTTTTGGCATGAAATCCAACATGTTTAATGCTAGGGCAAACAAAATTGTTTACACTTCAACAAAATGACAGACACAATTTCAGGTTTGCTTATAGTACTTCCTTATTTTGAAATAACGTTAATGACTTATTTTAAAATTTCAGACAGAAGTCGAAAGCCTAAACAATGCAATCAGCAGAATTTAGTGATCAAAACAATAAAAATAATGATATCAATCCAAATAATATCTGTAATTATGAAAATGAAGTTGGAAGGAAGATGCTACATAGTTAATTGAACAAAAAATGCTTACATTCATTTGCTTACGTCATATCACGTTCGATCACTGAAGTTAAGCAACATTGATCCTGGTCAGTACTTAGATGGGTGACCGCTTGGGAATACCAGGTGCTGTAAGTGTTTAGTGACGGATGTGCATTGTGGTACACTGGATATCGGCTCGGAAAGAGAAATTGGTGAGCCGAGTTTGAATTCCAGTTGAATGCCCTACATTCACTTGCGTGCTGGTCCCCTTGGGAAAGGTATTAATCTGTCCCTTCCCTCCAGTTATGGGTTAAATAACAGGGTTGGACTCGGGACCCTGCCCTTAAACATATCCCAATAAATATTCTTCCATTGGGGAGGAAGCCGGCTCAACCTGACTAGGGTAAATGCAGCTTGCTTCTTCAAACAAAAACAGCTAAGAATGACATTATTAATAAGACTAACACACAAGTTAAAGATATGGTTTCTCAAGTCCACTAAATGTTATGGCTCTTTCCAGCATTACCTTCAGCATTCTTCCTAACCCTTGGTTTGAAGTAGTGTAAGATGTCAAAGTCATTTTCAATTATTTTCACTTTGAATTACGTGTGCTGTCCATTTTAGTTGTTGCTGCTGTTGAAAGTCCTCAATTGATAGGGTTTCTTTTATTTGGTACACTTCTTTGTTTGTGATTCTTTAGTATCATTCCACAAGATTCAAAGAAAGATGGTGCTCACCGAAACCCTCAGGATTCATACAAAGACATTTTAATCATCGAACTGAGAAAGAAGCTGACAGTTTAGATATTTTCAAATGAGTTTGATGCTATGCATGGCATTCATATTAATCTTTCATTCCACAGGGTCTGCTATTATGTCATATCTATTAGTACAACTGCTACCAAGTACAAAGCTATGAAGCTTGTAAAATCTTTATACAGGTCATGAAAATTGAATTTAAATTCATATTAAAATTTCACAGGGTCATACATGATTAAAATTGAATTGATCAAGTATAAGATTAATGAAACGATTATGGATATTCCTAAATTCAAATAAATTTCCTTATTCAAGCATTTTCCGTAAAATGCTACGACTTTTGTTTATATTCTTTAAACAATTTTTCACAAATTTAAAATATTTAAAAAAAATAGCAACTGAAAGTTATAAACCACTTAAAGTTTTAAAATCTATTAATTCTGATTCTCAAATAAAGTTAATTTCTTAATTTACTTCATAGAATTAATTAAGCTGTTACAAATCTTATCGTCATAGAAATCTTATTTGTAGCTGTATCAAAGTAGTTTAAACAGACGAAAAGAAAAAAATCTTAGAAGATGGAAAACAATTTTATTAACATATTATTTTTTTCAAATACCTAACAGTGAAAGAAAAATTATGTTACTCAATATTCCTTTGAGAGAAAATTACTAAAATTTGTAGGGCCTCTTTTCAAAATGGTGAGTTGTTGTCAGTTCAAGATTTCTTCTTTTACATTACTGCCTTAGAATCCTGTTTTCTCAGAATATCAGTCAAGCTGAAAATAACATGATTTTTGATAACACACACGAAGATGCTAAATAATAATGAAGTCTCTGTAAAAAAAAAAAAAAACCAAAGCATAAATTTATTGACTTTCAGTTGTCTCTTTCATCCTTTGACAAAAGATTCACGATTGTGTGTGCTAAGGGCAAAGTGATCCCTGAATAAAAATAATTATCATACGTTCCCTGGGGTGTTGTGTTCAAACAAAATATGGTTTCATTTTCTGTAATATGTTTAAAAAGTCAAGTGGAAGCGGTGATCAAATATTAATTTTTTAGTTGATTATTATCACTTTTTTGTTCGTATCAAAAATAAATACCCAAAAAAGACTTAAAGAGAAGATACAAGAGAAGAGGTTATTTTTGAAAGGTTGAACACGTTATTGTCTTTGGGGCTACAAAAAATAGGGAGGAAAATAGAAAATCAAGTGGAAAATTAATTGACACCTGATGATGAATATAGAATATTTTTTTATTTGCTTCAAATTTTGCTAAAACTCTTGTTGTTATCAATTATAAGACTTTTTTCATTCTAGTGTATAGTGAAAAAAAAGTACTCATCCGTATACAGACACTGACTAATTTATTGACCTTGAGCCATTTTTTATAATGGATTATTTGAAAAGTTTTCACAGGAATCTCTACCAACCATTGTCTCAAGGCATTTGGTATAAATATAGGTAGAGACACTTCAGTCAGTCGAGTACTATATGTAATACATGCTTTGGGCGATCATGTCTCAAAAGGGACATGACTGACTGGGCAGAAGATTATCTCACAGTAGGTTGCCATTGCTTTCTGCGGGAGATTGGTTGCCAACCAAGGCTATAGAACCCAATCTGTCCTATTATTTAGCCCATAACTAGAGGGAAGAGATGGATTAACACCTTTCCTAAGGGTATTTGTGCGGAAGTGAATGCACGTAAGTTAATATAAAAATAATCATGGTAAATGATTGTGTTTTTCTAATCGGCCAACTGGTGAGAATTTGTCAATCTGCTGAAGAAATCAGGATAGAAAAAATAGGCCTACATTTTGACTAAAACACTGACAGATACTAACAATGAGAAATAGTCAACTACTTTAGTCATCAAGTAGGATTAGTACTTTTTCTCTACATATATATCATGGAATCCACCTTGCAAAGTTGAATTAAAAAAGCAGATATGACAATTTACATATCACACTCATCATGAGATCCATCAGCAAAAAAATTACTTCTGAACGTTAACTCTTATTTGTTTAACACAGACACTAGATTGAAAAACAAAGTTGGAAGCTCACATTAATCTCCATTGATTGGCTAATAAATCAAAGGCACATGAGAAGATGTGCAAGAACGTATTTAGATTAATTTTGTGCCAAAAATTTCAACCTTTCTTTTGATCCACTTTTGCCAGTATTTAAGGAGAAAACCCAGCAAGATTTTCTTCGTTATTTGTTTCAGTGTTCATTGTGAGTCACCTAAGCTATAAAATTTAAAATTTGGAGAATATAGGCTGTGTTCTCCTACATTTTGGTGACCCCATCAAAGCTTTGGCAAATAAAAAATTGCAACACACTTACTCACACAATTATATCAAACTAGCAGAACCCGTGGAATTTCCACGGAAGAATAAAGGTGATTTCCTGGAAAAATTTTACATTGTCATACTACAAATGATAGTAATGTCCTCAAACATAAAGGTATTGGATAATAAAATAATGATAACACAGTACTTCTATGGACATTACTAAAAAAGTAATGTCCATAGAAGCTACTTTACTGTCATGTTATATTACTAGCTGAACCCGTGGAATTTCCATGGAAGGATGATTATGATTTCCTGGAAAAATTTTATTTTGTCATACTACAAATGATAGTAACGTCTTCAAACATAAAGGTATTGGATAATAAAATAACGATAACACAGAGTGTAATTTTATTAAAATATCTATAAAAGTAATGTCCATAGAAGCTACTTTACTGTAATCTTATATTAAGCGGCATATGCACAGACCATAACCAAAACAATTTATACTATTTTGTGAGAGATCTTGAAAGAGAAAAGGTTTTTTTTTATTACTGAAAAATCATGGCTCCTATGTCCATTGTAAACAGAAAAGACCAACTGAGTAATGGCTAAGGGTGTAGAGGCCAGAAATATCATTATTAGGTTGCTGGATACAACTACACACCTACCTATTTTTACTATATTGTACAGTACACACACACACAATTACTGCTACAACCACCAGCTTAAGTATTATGCTAATGCTATAAGCTCTTTCCTCCTACTCTCTCACTCTTTACTACCCTTCCGTTTGTCAAAAATGAGAGAAAGGTTGAGGAGAGTAGCGTTTAAAAAGATAGAGGGGAAGGAAAAGCTCGTATAGTGAGTAAGTGGTGTAACGGATGGAGGAACTAAGGAAAGAACAAGCAGAATTATTATATGATGCTGACTCAAGGGGATATTCACACATTTTTAACACTCAACCATTACAAAATAATAATGGTGCCATATTCCGACCCTGACATCTGAAGTAAAACAATGCAGCAGCCCAACATTTTAGAACTTTGCATCATAACATTTTGTTGAATCTGACTTCATCACCCAGTAAAAATATACATTGCACCGGGAACTACAAATATCCTTCGAACTGTCTCAACAAAGTTCCCAAGAAATGAAAAATGCTTTATATTGCTAACCACATGAAAGATTTTGACACTAGTCAACCAGCCAGTCAACCAACAATCCAACCAACCAACTTGCAAAACACCAGACTCATAAATCGCATTCTCTTACTCGACTGCTTTAAAATGCGATCTTTCTTTGAACTCCTTTCTCTCAGTCTTTCCAAAAAAGATGTGACGTAAACTCAACATTGATTTGCTAACGTTTTTCAAAACTTCTTTCAAGAACGACTAACATATCTGCAAGTTTGATTTATTGGTACTGGCGACAGCAGCAACCCTAAGAAAAATCGACATTAAATACAAATATCTTTTAATGTCACGAAATATTCGTCGACATTCGACATCATTTTTACCAGCAATCAACTCAACTTTGCAGTCCAAAGTTTTCAACTTCTGGCATCTTCGAATATTTTTTCCAGAGCATGCTACAAAAATTTTGCCCCACTAAAATTAGCAGCATGCTAATTACAGTACTTCAGATATAAGTACATTTCAGATATAAGTACGTTTCAGATATAAGTACATTTTTGATGACACGTCTCAGCTACATCACTATGCAGTGAGCAACGTCCAGTACTTTTCAGCACAGCACACACATGATAACAGCCCACAAATCGGATTAACGAAAGCAAATTTATCTTTTGTTACATGCTATAAACAACATATCCGTTCATACTCGCATAACATTTCAACATAACATAATGAACATAACATTTCAACCAAAGAGAACCTGCTTGCCTGGTTATTACAGTGGATTCCACATACTGTTGACATCATTTCCTTACAAAACATTTTTTAGGAACTTCCAGGGGAGTATCAAGGAATCCATCTTGCAAATTTAATTAAAAAGGCAAATACGACAATTTACATATCGCACTCATAATAAGTTCTGATAAAAAAATTTACATTAACACAAAACTTACTCCAGAGCGATAATCCATATTTGTTTAGCACAGACGCTGGATCGAAAAACAAAGTTGGAAGCTCACATTAGTCTTCGCTGATTGGCTAATAAATCAAAGGTACATGAGAACATGTGCAAGAACGTGTTTAGATTAATTTTGCGCCAAAAAAATTTTGATCTTCGTTTTGATCCACCTGACTTGCATAAAAAACAAAGTTTGAAGCTCGAATTAGTCTCCAATGGCTGGCTAATCAATCGAAGGCAAATGAAAACACGTCAAAACGTGTTTAATTCTGCCAAAACTTACAAGTGTTCCTGATCCACTTTTGCCAGTATTTAAGGAAAAAAACTGGCATGAAATTTCACTTGGGTGGAAGTACACGTCCATGCAAGTCACCATGTAACAGACAGACAAACAATCACCCACTTTGTTCACTGTGCAGCGTGAACCTGAATCCTCAAGTTTGAAATTTATATTTTAACTCCATTCTACTCACTTCAATTTCAGCTCTTATTTACTCATTCAATATTAATCGCCAGTGAGTATTCGAACGTCAACTGTGCATCACTGAAATCCACACAAATACGAACAGTTGAATTTTGTGAAGTAACTCTTAACACACAAACCAAAATTACAACTCACTCAAGCACTCATTTTAATTCATTCAAAGGAACAAACATTCAACATTTTCTACACACTCACTTTCAATTCTCCTATTTCAACTGTTTTGTAGTCTCTCAACATATAATCCCAACTCGACATTTTGTATATTTTGGGAATATAAAATTCAAACTTTGGCGAATCTAGGCCATATTCCCCTGCAATATAAAGAATGTAAGAAGTTAAAGAATATGAAAATTTTCTATAGTTTTTATTCTTCTGAGAAACTAAGCAATGACAAACATAGTGCACTGATTTCAGTGTCCAGTACAAGACTGCATTTCTTGTCACAAATCAATTACCTGTTTTGGACATACTACCATCTCATTAAGAGGACACCTTACATGTCACCTGTTGAATCAAAGTGCTATTAAATAACAGGACAGATTGGGTTCTATAAGCTTGACTGACAACCAGTCTACTGCAGAAAGTAATGGCAACCTACTGCGGGATAATCTTCTGCCCAGTCAGTTATGTCTTTTTCAAGACATGATCAACCAAGTGTATATCACGTATGGCACTTAACTGACTGTTTTTTATAATTAACCAGTATATTTATATCTACCACCCGGAATGATTGAGAAATCTTGTTGGGGAAAATATGTGTTTAAAGGCATTATATTGAGATTTGTTTGACTGTAAGTCCTTTATGGTTAAGTGGTCTAAGACATGTTAGTTCAGTTGACAATTTTCCCTAAGTGACAAGGTTTAAATACTGCTAGAGTATACATATTTTTCTAACAGGATGTCTTGATTATTCTAGACAGTAGATATTCAAATAAAATTTAGTGGATTAAGTGAATAATATTGTTTATTTGTGAATGTGTGTCAATAGTTTTTGATCACTCCTAGTATTTCTATTGTTATTATTTGAATGGTGGTTGTGTTTAAATGTGATATTCATGCAAATTCTATTTCCAGATCTCTATATTTACAATTTTATCAAATTCTTCAGCCGATATATTTTTCATCCGCCCGTGCATTGAATATTGCTGCCACATCAGGTGGGGTGCTCCTGTTATCCACCTAGGGGTCCTTGGCCAAATTCAACAGAGAGTCTGTAATGTGATCAATCCTGGCATGGCAGCTAGGATACAATTGCTTTCTCACCGACGCAGTGTGGCTTCCCTGTGTCTCTTCTACAAATATTTTCACGGCTTCTGCTCTGGTGAACTTAGCTCACTGGTGCCCCTTATATATAAATTTCCACGAGCCACAAGATTAGCAACGAGGTCCCACTCTTTTACAGTGAAACCAGTAAATTGTAAACACAAATTCTATTCCATCAGCTTCTTTTCTCGCACTTCCCGCCTGTGGAACTCCCTTCCTCATACTTGCTTTTCCGACAGCTATAATCTCCAAGAATTTAAGTGGAAAGTCAATAGTCATCTCCTGTCTCACTAACTTACATCCTCTCTCTCATGCTTTTTTCCTTCGTCCAGCTCACTTGCATCGGCATTCTCTTCCTTCTCCTACTCTCTTCCTGACACCCCCTGCAACCTCTCACTCCTCATAACATTCCTCCTATGTAACCCCCTGCACAAAAGTGGCAGTAAAATACCTTGCTTGGGGCGACATGATTATTAAAAAAAATATGATGATGTGCATTTTTCTTCTTCTTTGTCATCTTCTTCTACTCTTCCTCCCTTTTCTTCTTCTGTTTCTACTTCTTCATCTTTTATTTGAAATCATGAAAATAATCCCTGAATTTTTTCACGGTTTCAGCTAGTTACAAACAATTACAGTGAACAAAACAATTTAGGGTCTAAGGCTTGAGACTAGCTTTTACCTAATTTGGTGTCATTGGTTTCAAAAGCATGCAAGTAACTGAAGTAAATTACCAATAATCCATAATCCATAAGCTAGAACCATTATTTTTATAAGAACAATGGAATAAAGTTTATACAATATATCGTTTATCTTCCAGTCATACAAAAGGAGGTATTTATAAAAGGGTAACGCATGTGTGATACACGCAGGGTACGACAGCTTCCAGAAATTCTTCAAATGTTTTTCATCTTTGTAATTGAAAATAACAAAACCTAACCAGGGGATCAAGCTTGCTCAGTATAAAAAGAAAATCTAAACTTATTTATAAATGGAACTTTGTCTGTGAGTGTGTGTGTGTGTGTGTGTGTGTGTGTGTGTGTGTCCGTAACCTATAGACTCCGAGCGGCCCAGACAGGGGATCAAGCTTGCTCAGTATAAAGAAAATCTAAACTTATTTATAAATGGAACTTTGTCTGTGAGTGTGTGTGAGTGTGTGTGTGTGTGTCCGTAACCTATAGACTCGAGAAAAACGACTGAACCAGGGATCAAGCTTGCTCAGTATAAAAAGAAAATCTAAACTTATTTATAAATGGAACTTTGTCTGTGAGTGTGTGTGTGTGTGTGTGTGTCCGTAACCTATAGACTTCGAAACGACTGAACCAGGGGATCAAGCTTGCTCAGTATAAAAAGAAAATCTAAACTTATTTATAAATGGAACTTTTGTCTGTGAGTGTGTGTGAGTGTGTGTGTGTGTGTCCGTAACCTATAGACTCCGAAACGACTGAACCAGGGATCAAGCTTGCTCAGTATAAAAAGAAAATCTAAACTTATTTATAAATGGAACTTTGTCTGTGAGTGTGTGTGTGTGTGTGTGTGTGTGTGTCCGTAACCTATGGGCTCCGAAACGATGAACCAGGGATCAAGCTTGCTCAGTATAAAAAGAAAATCAAAACTTATTTATAAATGGAACTTTGTCTGTGTGTGTGTGTGTGTGTGTGTGTGTGTGTGTGTGTGTGTGTCCCGTAACCTATAGACTCTGACGACTGAACCAGGGGATCAAGCTTGCTCAGTATAAAAATACAAACTTATTTATAAATGGAACTTTGTCTGTGAGTGTGTGTGTGTGTGTGTGTGTCCGTAACCTATAGACTTGAGAAACGACTGAACCAGGGGATCAAGCTTGCTCAGTATAAAAGAAAATCTAAACTTATTTATAAATGGAACTTTGTCTGTGAGTGTGTGTGAGTGTGTGTGTGTGTGTCCGTAACCTATAGACTCCGAAGCTTGACTGAACCAGGGGATCAAGCTTGCTCAGTATAAAAGAAAAATCTAAACTTATTTATAAATGGAACTTTGTCTGTGAGTGTGTGTGTGTGTGTGTGTGTGTGTGTGTGTGTGTGTCCGTAACCTATAGACTCCGGCTTTGACTGAACCAGGGGATCAAGCTTGCTCAGTATAAAAAAGAAAATCAAAACTTATTTATAAATGGAACTTTGTCTGTGTGTGTGTGTGTGTGTGTGTGTGTGTGTGTGTGTGTCCCCGTAACCTATAGACTCAGCTTGACTGAACAGGATCAAGCTTGCTCAGTATAAAAGAAAATCTAGAAACTTATTTATAAATGGAACTTTGTGAGTGTGTGTGTGTGTCTCTGTGTGTCCGTAACCTATAGACTCTGAAACAACTGAACCGAAGGAGTGGTCTGATTTTAATCAAATTTGATACACTCATAGACAAAGACATAAGAAACGATATTCAGAAGTTTCAAGGTTGCAGTTCTTACAATAGTGCAGAAAATCTATTATATATATAAAAGGCAAGATGTTTGTGTGTGTGTCAGTTTATCTGCCTGTATGTCCTTTATACAAATCCACAATTTTTATCCGATTCTCACCAAACTTCACAGAAATATTCTTTATTTTGAGTCTGAGCTCCAGGACCATGGATTAGTTTTAAAGCTTTCATTACACCCGAGCAACGCTGGGCTATACTGCTAGTATTCAATAAATTCAAAGAATAATGAAAAAATTAAAAACCAAGTTATCTGACTTCTTAATTTCTCTGGTTTTGTCAGTCTTTTATAAATCAATCTTGTCTGACAATTTTAAAGCAAAAAATAAAAATGACTCAATCAAATATTGATTATTGATCTGTTTATTATTTATTGAAGATTATTAATGATAATTATTAATAAAGAAAATGATTTGTTCATATTTCATTGTTCATATGTCAAGTAAGTATGATAGAAGCATGAACAAGTAAAAACTTGACACAGTGCAGCAATGAGGCAATACCATTGAGCTATGATCATGATGATGGAACGACGATGCCCGTTAATGTATTGGGTTTCAATGATACAGAAAACGAACACAGCTTACTTTAGTAATGGTCGTTAATAAACGAGGGAGATACATATGGAGACAACACGACATATGATTAAGGTGTTGGATTACAAATTCTAGTCATGTTATCTACCGAGTCGGATGAAAAGAAGAAACGAATGAAAAGGCAAGCTTAAAACTTAATCATCTCCAGTTTGTACGTGTGCACAAAAGGTCTGTCACTTCAACGTTGTAGAAAATTAGGCTTTGATTAGATATTTGTGAATGGATTCTATCAAAATAATGTTTGCCATGATGACTTATATGTTTTTTATGCATCGCAAAGACACAAAGGCGTTTAATTTGTTCATCTGTTGTACAAAAAAGACAATATGATTTCTTTCATATAACAAATTGTCAAATGAATAATACATTTTGAGAATATCACAATACTATGGACATAAAAATTCATGAACAATACCACAATTGCAGCCGACCTATTATAAAATACATTTTCTTTCCTGCAGCTTTTTTAATGACTCCCTAAATGTTTTATGACTCCCTAAATGTTTTATGACTCCCTAAATGTTTTATGACTCCTTATGGCAGTGAATGTTGAACAATATCATTGAAGATGAAGGAAAAACTTGAAGTAGCTGAAATGTGGTTCTACAGAAGGATGCTGTGGATACCATGGACCAAGCATGTGAGCAATGAGGAGGTTGGAAACTGAAAGGAAATTAATACTGAGCATCAGGAAGAGACAACTAAAGTTCCTGGGGCATGCAATAAGGAAGGAGGGCTTGGAGAATCTGATACCTTCAAGCCAGATAGAGGGGAAAAGAGACAGGGGAAAGCAGCGGATAATATATTTGAAGGACTTAATCAGGTGAATGATGGAACGAGGGTTGCATGGTGTAACAGGAGAAGGTGTGCTAAGAGCCACCAGGGATAGGGAGATGTGGAAAGCCATGATCACCTACGTCCTGAAGGGACAGGACACATGAAAGAAGAAATGTTTTATGACTGCCTAACAACTAACATGGATATGCATTGTGGTTTTAGTTTGAGTTTTGTTTAACTGCATATCAACACCTCTGTTGGTTATTTAATGCCAAAAAGATAGAGTTTTAAGATATTTTTTTAATGTTCGGTTAGAGTAAGAAGGTTGATTTAATCAGATTTTGATGAAAAATTCATTTTTATTTTATTTTAGAAAACTGAAAATATCTTCTCGTTTTGTATTCAAACATGTATTGCTGGTAATGATTTTTTTTCCTTCCAAAATGTATGATGGCATAAATTTTTTCCTTCAAAAATGTATTTTCGGTTATATTTTTCCTTCAAAAATATATACTTTTCTATAAAAGTCTACTTTTATGTATATATTTCTATAAAAGTCTATTTTTATGTATATATTTCTATAAAAGTCTATTTTTATACTTTCATAGTGTTTTGACCCCAGTTTGAAAGTTAACTATTTGCCCATAGTGGGGACCCTAACAGGTGCTACCACTCCAGGTCAGGGTGGACCTGAAAACAGTAGACTTAAGAGGTGGTTCCATGCTCCTCACAACCTCCCAATCAGAGGCCTTGCTGCCGGATGCAGTTTACCGTCATACCCAGGACCATGCATTGTGGTTCACTGGATACTGGCTTGGACTATTGTCCTCATCTTTGTTGCCATTTGTACCTTCAATATATTTTTGAAAAGAAATTACTAATGCTCTCAAAAAAAAAAGGAAATTTTGGCAATAAATGATCCATATGGAGTTGATATGCCGTTAAAAAAAACAAACGCCCTCTGAAAGATATTTGTATTTAGCGTAAAATACATACATTACTGAGAAGATATCAAGGTGATTTTCCAACATTAAGCATTATCAAGTCTGATCAGTACTTAGATGGGTGACTACTTGGAAAGACCTAGAGCTTTTGTATTGCATGTGTGGGTAGTGCAATGGATAATAACTCATAATTAGAAATTATGGAGCCAATATTTAACCCATAGCTGAAGAGAGTAGCAACAGATTAATACCTTTGGGTTCACTAATGCACTAATAACCTCGGGAAAGTTATGAATCCAATTCATCCTCCCAGTTATAGGTTAATTAGTAAGACTTGTAACCATAAAATTCTTACACTCTAGAAATATTTTCTGGCTTTAAATAACCTGTAAAAGGTTGATAAACCATAAAAAACAAATCAGTCATTGTTTAGTTGATACATTAGAAAATTCCACAGACAAGAGAATATAATTTGTCATTATTTCTAAGATGGAGTATAGTACTTATTTACACTATTAACATTGTTCAGGCTGTTGCACTCATTTATGTCGCCGTATTTCATTTCACCCAAAAAGAAAAGGATTGTCTGCAGCTTACAACATAAACAAAAATTCCTAAGTGGTGACCCAGTGATATATGAACAAGAAATGGTCAGTATAAACAATACCCTACAACATAAACACCCTGGGTACATGACATGACAATAGCTCCAACAAACTGGAATAAAAGAGTGTAAGAGAATAACGACACTCAGAAAACAACCTCAGTCTGCCTACCCTAAGTGAAGGGATTATTGAAAAAATACAAAAGATCTGGGGTCCATATAACATCAGGACAAACTTTAAAAACACCTCTTCTGAGTAAAACCTTTCATAGAGAAGAACATGATTGAGGATTGCACGTACATCATCCTAAGCAGCTGTGGTAAGAAATATAAAAGAGAAACAAGCCACTCTCTTAAGATAAAACTGCAAGAACACAGCAAAGCTGTAACATGAGAAGAAATAGAAAAATCAGGCAGAGCTAATCACAAAGAAGGAAAAGGGAGATCACAATCTCCTGTGGGATGAAGTTGAAATAAGATAAAGAACATCAGTGAAAAATATGAAAACTTAAAGAATCAGCACATATGCTAAGCCACAAAAATCTCCCAAGTTGGCCAAGCAGAGAAATGAATACAATACGAGAACTAGTAATACGGAGTGCTAGAGAACAACAATTACAAACAACAAGATTGTAATATGAGTTCTGATAAAAAAAATAGTTCCGTGACATTAGGTTAATAAGTTTAAAAAAATCATAGACTGATGGCCTGGTGGATAAAAATGTTGTAAAACTAGAACAATTTACCTCGGGAAATGAAATAAAGGGTTTAGTTTTAAATTCCTGAAGAAAATCAAAGTATACAATGACTGAAACACTGTAAAGAGTCTCACATAAGGGAATGAGGTACATATCTCCAAGGCATTCTGTAGACAAGAAAAGAAAGAAGAATAGAATTTTTAACTCTTTCTTATTGTTGTGGCAAGATCCCGTTACTGTCCTATCATGAATGGACTGATCCATTCATGATAAGTAGTTCTGGTTAATTGGCTAGGAAGAAGAAGACAATACTATTATGTTGACTTGTCTAGTTGTGTACAAAATACTACTATGATGACCGGCTCTGTTGACTTAAGTGTTGTGCCCTGCCAGACTCTAGATAACAAAACTTGAAATGATTTGTTTCAACATTATTTTTGATCGATACTCGTATTTAAGTAGATATTCTCTTTTTAATCAAACAGTATTATATATTTATTTTTACCCACCTGATTATTTATGATAATCATCATGTTACAAAGATTAACGAAAATGGTTATAAACAACCAACAATTTGAAATTATTTGTTTCAACATTATTTTTGATCGATACTCGTATTTAAGTAGATATTCTGTTTATAATCAAACAGTATTATATATTTATTTCTACCGCCCTGATTATTTACAATAAATTTTTGTTACGAAAACGTGTGTCATTTGGTAGGATTCAAACCTGCGACCCCTATCCACATAGGGGAAGCCACCAATTGATCTGGCACATCTTAGACCTCTCGAACACGAATGACCAACAGTCTACACAAAGTCAAATCAAGCCTATATAACACAATTTTCGATTCCCGCAAATAACCATATCTGCTCTGAAATATATCTTAACGTCAACAAATGTAAACATGTTATGGAAATTTATGAAATGGTCTTTAAACAACTGGCAATTTGAAATGATTTGTTTGAATATTATTTTTATTCATTTAAGTAGATATTCTGTTTATAATCAAACAGTATTATATATTTATTTATACCAACCTGATTATTTATGGTAATTTTTTTTAAAAAAATGTGTATCATTTGGCAGTATTTAAATCTGCGACCCCTATCCATATCGGGGAAGCTACCAGTTGATCTGGTGCATCTTCGACCATGAATCCTATATGGATAAGGGTCGCAGGTTCGAATCCTGCCAAATGACACACATTTTCGTAACAAAAATTTATCGTAAATAATCAGGTCGAAAGAAATAAATATATAATACTGTTTGATTATAAACAGAATATCTACTTAAATACGAGTATCGATCAAAAATAATGTTCAAACAAATCATTTCAAATTGTCGGTTGTTTATAACCAAGTTTCGTTAATCTTCATTGATTTCCGTAACATAATGATTATCGTAAATAATCAGGTCGGAAGAAATAAATATATAATACTCAGACTGTTTGATTAGAAACAGAATATCTATTTAAATACGAGTATCGACCAAAAATAATGTTCAAACAAATCATTTCAAATTGACGGTTGTTTATAACCATTTTCGTTAATCTTCGTTAATTTCCGTAACATGATGATTATCGTAAATAATCAGGTCGAAAGAAATAAATATATAATACTGTTTGATTATAAACAGAATATCTACTTAAATACGAGTATCGATCAAAAATAATGTTTAAACAAATCATTTCAAATTGTCGGTTGTTTAAAGACCATTTCTTTAATCTTCAGTAATTTCCATAACAAAACTTATATCCTGGTTTAATAATGCTATCTAGCAGAAGTTCTTTGGCAGACAAGTGGTATCAATCTTTAATTTAGTAGAAGCAAAATGATGTACTTTTTAAATTGGTGTTTTGTTATCCATAATTACAGCAACATTAAATGTGTTGACAGTTAAATTAAACTCAGCAAATAAAACAAATTCCCAAAATAATATAGTTGTACTAAAAAATAAAAATGAATAAATGTTAGAATTAAATTTACTGGTTTAAAAAAAAAAAAATTCCTTGTACAATTATTTGTTTACAGCATAAATTTGTTAACTTATCAACACAATTCATTCAAAATACCTTCAACATAACTGCATAAAATATTTAATGCATTTATAACTTTAAAACAATCTTTTTTTAGTTTTCTTCAACATTTACACACATTGCCTGCAATTGTCCACAAAACTAAAACAAAAAACATCCCCATTTTATTCTTGACAAATTAAACACGTCGAGATTCAACTTTCTTATTGTTAATTCTGTCAGGCAGTCATTTAAGTGCCATACGTGATACACACTTTGGGCGATCATGTCTCGAAAGAGACATGACTGACTGAACAGAAGATTTTCCTACAGTAGGTTGCCATTACTTTCTGCGGTAGACTGGTTGCAAACCAAGGTTATAGAACCCGATCTGTCCTGTTATTTGACTCATAGCGAGAAAGGGAAGGGATGTATTATATTATTAAGCAGTAATTAGTTGGGGATCCATTTATTACTTCATGACAACAGAAAACCGATCCCCACTTTATAACCAATAAAAGTCTAAATAATTCCAACTTTTCAGTCAGTCAATTAAGTGCCATTTTTTTTTTTTTTTTTTTTTTTAATCATCTCACCCCAAGCAAGGCATTCCACTGCCACTATTGCGCATGGGGCTACATAGGGGAAGGTAAAGAGAAGGAGTGGATAGACATAGGGAATGTCAGGAGAAAGGTAATAGATGAGTAAGGATAGCGAGGATGAGTGTCGGGCAGATGGGAAGAGTGTTTGATAGAATGGGAGCAGGTTAGTGTGTTAGGAGGTGTCTATTGACCTTACATTTAAACTCCTGAAGATTGTAGCCGTCGGGGAAGCAATCGTTTGGAAGAGAATTCCACAGTCGGGAAGTGCGAGGAAAGAAACTGTTGGAGTAGAAGTTACGGCTGCATTTTATCGATTTCACTGTAAAAGGGTGGGATCTAGTTGCTAATCTAGTATCTCGTGCCATATGTGATACATGCTTTGGGCGATCATGTCTCAAAAGAGACATGACTGACTGGACAGAAGATTTTCCCACAGTAGATTGCCATTACTTTCTGCAGTAGACTGGTTGCCAACCAAAACTCTAATGCAAAGAATTTAATTGGAATTTGAACTGGAATTGTTAATCCAGATTCCTCAATAATAAAAAAAAATATTCAAAAATATGTGGCAACAAAAATTAGTTGTAAAATCTCAATATCTCTTTGACCGAGTAAATATTATGTAGGAAACTTAGAAATTAACTATCAATAGCCTTTGAGATTTGCTAACAATTTCTGCATTGCATTTACCCAGTCAGTCATGTCTCTTTTGATACATGATCGCCCAAGTGTGTATTACATATGGCGCTTAATTGACTGACTGTCTGGATTAACAATAACAAAATAGAATCTTGCATGTACACACACACACACACACACACACACACACACACACACACATACACTCACACATACACACACACACACACACTCACACACACACACACACACACTCACACACACACACACACACACACACACTCACACACACACACACACACACACACATACACTCACACACACACACTCACACACACACACACACTCACACACACACACACTCTCACACACACACACACACTCACACACATACACTCACACACACACACACACTCACACACACTCACCACACACACACACACACAAAAATAAAAAATAAAAATATGTAACTATATTTCATTGATGCAAAAATTCCCAGTACCATATTTGGTAGAATGTTAGAGAAATCTTGAAAATGTCTTGAATGTGAGTCAGTTCTTTTATCTCTTTTAAAAAACAATAAAAAATATTTTGAACCCATGAAAATGTCATCAACATGAGCTTAAAGAAATGCTCATGGTCATGAAGGAGGAAGAAAAAGAAGAAATTTTGATTATAAAGAAGAAATTATTACTGAAAGTAAGAAAAGAAAAAGATGCTGTGGAGAACCATAATTGCCTTCTTCCGAATAAAACATGGCACAAATTCTTCCAGATACAATGAATTCTCCAAATCTGTCTTAAATTCAGAGTACTTCTCGTTTCACTTCAAAAAGAATTTATCATCGTCGGAAGTTTCAGCAAAGAGATCAAAAACACTCATGAAATCAAAATCAAATTTTTATGATGGAAGACAAAAAGTGTAAAAATCATGGAAGGTTACAACCCCCCCCCCAGAGAAAACACATTCAGTAGCTGAATAGCTGAATAATGATGCTATGATTTTATATGATCAAAGGTTTTGTTAAAAATTTCTCGAAATGTTTAGATCAGTTTAAAATTCTAGTTCCTATCTGATACAACAAATCATTCCAGGAATGATATTAGCATTTAATATTAACAAAAAAACATTCATCTGCAGGAATTATACTCGTGAACTTCAAAGTACGCACATTGGAAAATCATTCTCCTTTCCATTTTCCAAATTGCCTGTAAATATTTTTCGAAATAATCATCAGCAATCTCATTATAATATTCTCCTTAATCTCGTTCACTTCTTGATATCTTCTTGAAAGATACTTGAGAAAATCAGTCTGTCACTTCTCTAGATTCTCACTGTCAGTTGCCGATTTCATGCATTCAGAATTTTCAGTTTGTTGACGTTCTGCCAGAATCACATTCAAGAGCCAAGTTTAAAGAATTGGAATCGAAACTTTATTTGGCTTCTTCTCATTGAATTATCCATGAAAGCCATTGAAATAATTTACTTTCTGCAGATAAATATCTAAGTTTCAAACAAAAGTTGATGCATATTCACTGTGAATGTATTAACAACACAATATGCAATCTCATTCAATGGCATCTCATTGCTGAGTAACTTCAAAGGAGAGCATCTCTTCATACATGTTTAGTAAATTCCCATTTAAATGATTGCTATGTTACATCAAGCTCATGCAAAATGGATGGATACATTCTAGACAGCCTTTGTATATATTTAGGCAGCAACTCAATAAAAGTTGAATTAAGCAGACAAAGAATGTTTTTAATTTTGTTTGTTTGCTTGTTTCAAGGTTTAATGACCTATCAATCCTTATAACATTTTTTTTTCACGTATCAAGATTCATTGGGATTTGTTTTTTAAGAACAGGGTCCCTAAGTCCTACCCTTGTTATTTAACTCATAAATGGAAGGAAGGGACAGATTAATACCTTTCCCAAGGGTACCAGTGCTTAAGTGAATGCAGGGTATTCAACTGGAATTTGAACTCGGCTCACCGATTTCTCTTTCTGTGCTGATATCCACTGCACCACAATGCACGTCCATCACTATACGCTTACAGCACCTGGTATTCCCAAGCGGTCACCCATCTAAGTACTGACCAGGCTCGACGTTGCTTAACTTCGGTGATCGAGCGAGAACCGATGTATTCAACATGATATGGCCATAAGCATGCACATCCATCACTATACGCTTACAGCACCTGGTATTCTCAAGCGGTCACCCATCTAAGTACTGACCAGTCTCAATGTTGCTTAACTTTGGTGATCAAGCAAGAACCGGTGTATTCAATGTGATAGGCCGTAAGCCTGTTTTTAATTTAATTTTGTTTATTTTTCTTATATATAAGAGAATGCACATCTTAATTTAATGTATGTATTGTCTAAAGGTTTGATAATAAAATGATTTTGAACAAAACTAAGGCCATATCAAAAGAAAAATTATAGATATTTGTTTTTTATTTATTTTAAATATGTTTAAACTTGGCACTTGTTCCTTGTGTTACATGCAATGCTATATACAAGCAAAGTTGGGCTGTAAAAGCCGAGTTAAAATCCTAATTTCCAATCGGATGAAGATCTTGTTTAGTTTCTTTTTGTTTTAACAATACACGTAAGGATGTAAAGGTAGGTCAGTAGCTACACACTTATGAGTCAGAAAAATTCCGCAGTAAATAAAAAATAAATTAAACGTCAAACATTTGTAACATTCTTAGATTTCCAGCTGTTCAACTGTTTTTCAACTTCGTATTCTATTTTGCATTTTTTTCCAATTAAATCGGTCTTACAAAACTAATCTCTACCAAATTTTCCGAATATATTTGTACAAGCTATATATCATGTCATTTTCAGCTGATAACATTCCAATTAAAAATAGTGATAGCATATTTTAAGTCTTTCATGATGCAAATTGACTAAGTGTAACATAAGTACAAATAAATCTGAAAGAAGAAAAGAACACAGCCAAACCAATATAGCTCTACTTTTGTGACACGATAACTAGGCGTATGCTAAGGTGGATTTGTAAAATATGTATTTTATTATAATAGTTTTTTTTTTGTTTTTTTTTAATCATATCACCCCAAGCAAGGCAAAAACACCACTGATGCACAGGGGGCTACATGAGAGTGAAAAGATTGGAAAAGAGAAAACCGGAAACCACATCCTAAACAAGGAAAAAGGGATGAGCCTCTTCACCTGTTCAGTAGACGTGAGTGGAGTGTGAACCGGGTGATAGTTTAGTCTGTCTACTCCAATTGAAAAAATAAGATAAAATAAAAAAAAAAGAGTGAAAAGATTGGAAAAGAGAAAACCGGAAACCACATAAGAATAGAAAATGGTTAAGAATAGAAAAATAGTTTAAAAACGTGTTTCGTTTAACAAAAGTGAAAAAGAAGAGAAAAAAATAAATAAACGCTTTTTCTTTTATAAGGAAATTTGTGGAAGAGAAAAGGGTATCAGATTACTGTTAGATCCTACCAGTCTTCCGGTAAATATTTGACTAAGTGATTTGATGTGATAAAAGATAAAGTTTAGGAAATAGATTTTTGAGTGTTTTTACAGTATCTTGACCACACATTAAGAAAAGATAATAGAATTTTCTCTTTCTCCAGGCAATAAAAAACGCCTGGTTATGGGTAAAGTGCCAGGGCTATAAAAACATCCGGCAGAAGCTTTATTAAGATAAAAAGTTAAAAATAAATCCTGGAAAATACTTGGAGGCTTAGTGCAGACATCCTGTTTACACATGAAAGGAAGCAAAATTTAAGTACCTTGAAATTTTGAACTTAAAGTCGCCAATGCTTATCACCCAGTGGTCTAATCACTTCCGGATTGTTTTAAATAAATACAGGTGATTTTTCTGAGCTGATCAGTTGAGTGAGTGGAGTTGAGTTAGTTCAGGCAATAAAAAACGCCTGGTTATGGGTAAAGTGTCAGGGCTATAAAAACATCCGGCAGAAGCTTTATTAAGATAAAAAGTTAAAAATACTTCTGGATTGTTTTAAATAAATACAGGTGATTTTTCTGAGCTGATCAGTTGAGTGAGTGGAGTTGAGTTAGTTCAGCCGGGTGTGTGCTTGAAGTAGAAACTTAGAGTTAGAGCTGAGTGTCACATCACCTGCCCCCAACCAAAAAGACTAACTCTAAATGAAATAAAACATTGTTTTAACTCATCCAAGTTGTGGAAGTTTGTTCCTTATAGTTTAATCTTGTACCCCCAGCTTGAGGCTCCGACTTTTTCAACAAACTCTCGGCAACATCACAGCGTGGAGAACGGCCACCGGAGAAATTGTTCAGACCGTCCACTGGGGTGTTACACATTAATCACCAAAATTTATTGTTGGAAAATCAAATTTCATTTACTTCTTTCATCTCTTTATGATTTCAATGGTACTGTTTCGCTTACTTTCATATTCTTGGTCAATGTTTTAAAAATTCTCTACCTTTTCTCTTTTTACATTTACAGAATTGTCAAATGTTTTTTGTTTTAAATACACTTTTCTTGCTTATTACTCATTTTTTTCACATCCATAAAGGCAGTTTTTCTCGTTCTTGTCTTGCCAATGATTTTGTAACGGGGGTGAGTTTGGAAAAAAAAATTATTTTATATCATTACCACATACTGAAAACTGTTTGTACATATATACACAGCAAAGCAAAGTATAAGGAAAAACACAAAGGAAGGGTCTTACATATAATATGGAGATATTTCTGTGTCTGGAGAAGCTATGTTTAGGACTGCAGATTCAAATGGGCCAGATTTATCTACTATGTCCCAGGTGAGGACAGATTCAATGGATAAGAAAAAGCGAGTCTTAGGTTTGCACAAACTGAAAAGTGTGAGCTGCAGTTTTTTTCTATATCTGGAAAAAATAAATTCCCCAAGGAAAATGGCACCATGGACTTGTAAGCTGTCAAATTTGGCAGAACAAATACATGTGTTTTGATACCAATAAGCTTACTGACTGAATTTGATTGCTGCTTTTCTCACTGAATGGAATGGTGTCATTAAGCAGTTGTCAAGTGACCTACATGACTTATCTCCACCAAAGAGAGATAAGTGCCTTTTGTATCCTTGCATTTTCAGTTATTTTTTAACAATCTACAACATTTTGTTGACATTGCTATATCTTGGTTTCCTTATGAGAGTACAGCTTTTTTATGAGCACATGGGATTCTTGATGTTTTTAATATTAAAAGAATATAACAACTATACTTTTATATATGTCACATTGAATTACCTAATAAACCATCTCACCAAATAAGTTTTTGATAAAAAAGGTACTGTACGAAATTCCCATGCATATTTATTATACAAATATTTCTTGAACTTTTCCCCTACATATTTAGTTTTATTATAAAAATATTATCTTACAGAATAAAATCTTATTGCTTCACTCTAATACAACTAATTGTTTCATTCATCTCAACAGATTCCTCAAAACCTTGCTTCCTCTCCAAGACTGAAACCAACCCACCTTTATCAAAATGTCTTCAGACAACTTTACCAAGAGCCAAACCAATATATCTATTTCACAAAAGCTGAAGTGTTAAAACATTCGGCAAACTAATCAGTACAATAGCAGGTATGACCAATTCATTAAAAATCATTAACACAGACATAATTTTGAAGTTGCAAGATAGTCTTCAATGACAGACAGACATATTTAGATAATTTTATACATCAATGTAAAGAAAGAAAAAATATTTTAGAACTCATTATTTTCTCTCTTAAAGAAATATGAAAACTGCAGTTACCATTTTGGTATGTGCAGAGAAAGCAGGTGCTCATGAGAATTATAATGAGAAATTTCATTGACATTCTCAAAATAGGATTGGACAGTGGAAACCATTTAATTATTACAGACAATATTGGAATGAAACCCAATTAATAAAAAATAGATTCCAGAGTTTGATTTAAGAAGTTATAAAACCAAATGACATATAATTATATACATATTACATTGTTTATTTTTCATGTTTTACATAGAATTTATATTATATTATTTACACAATCTACATGTGGACTATTATCCTCATCTTTGTTACCACAACCTTTCATCTGCTCTCTGGCCTTGAACAGGTGTATCTCAATTCCAGTAACAAATTGGGAATTCTGACATGAACCCTTTATTTAATCTCTAAGGACAGACTATTTTTGTTCTTCTACCCATATCTACAAATATCTCATCTAGGTCATATTTTTGAGTACTGCTCAGTTATAGCTCACCCTGTTTCCATTGATTCTAAAATGAGTACTGGTGCCGCATTGTCATACTCTTGTCATTGACACCATTCTTTTTTGTTATGGCTACTTTTTTCTAAATGACACTCATTTTATTTATTTTCATTCTAGACCCACTAAGGAGGTCTGCCTAAACTAGCATAAGTGTTAATTTTTTCAAATGTCAAACTTTACAGTTTTCTTCCATGTCCAATATTTTCACTTCCTTCCACAAGTATTGATGACTATCCTTTTCTCTCCATACATGATCAGCCATACCGGATTTCATTGTTTCAGCCCTCACTTTCTCATGTTCCTCCAGCCTTACCTTCATCAGCCCTTATTATTCTATTATTTCTAATAATTATCGCGAGGAATATACTGGAGAAACCTTGAGTAATTTAGATAAGAACACAAAAGAGATCTTTTGTACAACAACACATTCAGTGAATTAGTTGCTCACCGTAATGATTTTGACCATAATTTTGATTTTAAAAATGCCACTTTAATTAAAAGGGAAGTGTGAAACACCGACAAATATTGGTTGCATGCTGAATCTAATTCATACGACTGTTTCAATGACCATCACTGATTGTAGAAATCAAATAAACTTGCCTTCTAACATGGCTGCCTTCTTTTTGTCTCCTTGAAGTAATCTACTTCATTCATAGGAGAGTATCTAATTCAGCAGGTGGGTTAGTCGACTATACTATAATGGACCTGCCCAATACATTTGCATGAGTGGATTCTATTCACTTATATATATATATATATATATATATCTCCATTAATCACTCAATAGGTTTTCCTTTCATTTGGAGTGACTACACCAATCTATTTGTGTATCAAATCACCTGCTATTAACCAATATCCAACATGGTGCTGCAACCAGGTTCTGATGATTAACAAGAGTTTCTTATCAAAATTGGTATTCCAGCTGACTCTGCTAGGACTTATGCTGAAATTTCTGTGAAAGAAAGCATCACCAAAGATAGTCTTTCTGTGATAGACTGGGAAATCCTCAAAGAGTTGGGTGTCACAACCATGGCACATGCCTTGGCCATCTTAAAACTAGCAAAAAGGGCAGTCTTTTGACATCAGATAGCTACACAAAGGCTCCTGCAGTTAAACCCCCCCAACTCCATTCAAACATGATGTCTCAACAATTCTGAAAGTTCAGGATTGACCGGGAAGTATTTGTACGAACGACAAACATTCCTCTTACACAGACCAACATTCAATTACACAACTGCACAGATGAGACTGTCCAAACCTCAATCATAAACACATACCTCAAATTTTTCTCTGAAAAGCTAAAGAAACACAAACTGCAACTTGTGAAAGGAACTGAACCTCTATCACTGACTGTGATAACAAAGCAGTGAAATGATTTTATTATTGAGATGGAAAGATCGTTAGTGCAATTGTTTTCTTTTCTTTATTTATTTCTTATTTTTACTGTATAGTGATTTTTAAGAGACTAAATTATGATTTTAGAATTGTGTTAGCTTAGGTAAGTACATAGTTACTTATGTCCTGAATGTCAATTCTGACTTATGTCATGGTCTAGAAATGGAACTCTGACGTAAAACGGGTACCCACTGTCTTATTTGCACAGGTAATATATTTTGATATAATATTTACATGAGGGATATATTTTGATGTAATATTTACACAGCTGATATATTTTGATTTTACACATGTGATATATTTGGATATAATATTTGCATAGGTGATAGATTTTGATATAATATTTGGACTGGTGATATATGTTGATATAATATTTGTATGAATGATACATTTTTAAATAAGGTAAACTATTAGGAAATAAATAAATGCATAGGTTAAAACATTTGAATATAAGCAAAAGTAACAGTGATGAGAGAAGACTGATGGCACTAAGTTGTGAGGTGTTTGATTAGGATCGCGAGTCAGTTTTCCTTCTTTATTACTTTTTTGAGTTTTGTTTAACAGCATATCAACACCTTTGTTGGTTATTTAATGCCAAAAAGGTAGGGTTTTAAGGTGTTTTTTAATGTTCAGTTATAGTAAGAAGGTTGATTTAGTCATATTTTGATGAAAAATTTTTTTAAAAAATTTATATTTTTATTTTAGAAAACTCAGATGTCTTCCAGTTTTGTATTCAAAAATGTATTGCTAGTAATAATTTTTTTCCCTTCAAAACTGTATTAGGGCAATAATTTCTTTTTCTTCAAAAACATATTGTTGGTAATATTTTTCCTTCAAAAATGTATATTTTTCTTTAAAAGACTATTTTTATGTATATATTTTTATACTTCTATATTTTTGTAATTTCATAGTGTTTTGATTCCAGTTTGGGGGTTAACTATTTGCCCATAGCTGGGTCCCTAACAGATGCTACCACTCCGGGTCAGGGTGAACCTGGGAACAACAGCAATTAAGAGGTGGTTGTGCTCCTCACAACCTCCCAATCAGAGGCCTTGCTGCCGGGTGCAATTTACCGTCATACCTAAGACCTTACTTTGTTGAACCCAATACAAGGTACAAGGTAGAGGGTGACTGAATAAGATTGTTCTAAGGTAGAAGAAAGAAGGATGTAATTCAGAGAATATGTAGAGTAGATATCAGTTAATTCTGGATTTGAAGATACATTGAAACCGCTACTTACGAAAGGCTATACATATGAAATTTTCAGGTTATGAAACGCCTCTTCGGAAAAATATTGCCTCTTGTTGGTGAAAAGTGAAAGTTTCAAAATACGCGCTGCTATTTGCAGCTCCCAGAGTCCACCTCATTGCCTCCTCATTCTCGATAATACCTCTGCCCACTCGCCCGGCCTTGAAGATGATATCCTGGAGGTGTTCTCATTTATTAAGGTGCTGTACTTCTCAGCTAACACCACCTCTATCCTCCAGCCCATGGACCACCAAGTCCTTTCGAACTTCAAGAATCTCTACATGAAACACCTGTTCAAGAGGTGTTTCGACATCACTGAAAACACCCAGCTTACCCTTCATGAGTTTTGAAAGCAGCACTTCGATATTGTTGTTTGCCTCAAGATAATCAACATGTCTTGGCAGGAAGTAACCAAACGTACCCTTAATGCGGCTTGGAGAAAGCTGTGGACTGATGCTGTTGCCTCACAGGATTTTGAGGGATTCAAAGTGGAGGCTTGGAACTGATTAGGGCATTTATAGGGCAAAAAGCGTCTCTACTTACAAAATTTTCACGTTACTAAACGACTTCCAGAATGAATTAATTTCGGAAGTAGAGGTTCCGCAAGATTATGTTGATCAGGGAAGCATCTGAAGAAGCTGTTAGAGTAAAACTTACTCCTTACCAAAGAAATAAAAACAGAAACAAAAGGATTTACCACCATGAACTTGGTATGGTGAAGACTCCTAGCTGCGAAGGTCTGAACTGGTGGAAATAAGGAATGTAACTCATAAGAATTGCTGTAATAGAATTAGAATAGTAAAAAGCTAGCAGTGTTTCACTTATGAGAAAAGGGGTTGTAGGGTGAAAGATAATTCATTATCCACAAAGCCATGTAAATGGTTTTGAACAATGTGAAAGCTAAACAGGTTAGACTGACCAGTACACCATACCAAATATAGCTGATAGGGATATTTTTTTGAGTAATACAATGAACTAACCACTCTAGTATTCGTCTATATTTCTGAGATGAGGTAGTATTTACAGTATTTACATTATTTGGACTATTGTCCTTATCTTTGCTGCCATTTATATGACATTTTGGACGTTGTACGCACCAGCCTTCTTCAGGTGCTAGGAATTTCAAACCGAACCCTTATATCCTCCTCATTCCACAAGGATTGTAATAAAGAGTTTGGTTTGAAATTCCTAGCACCGAAAGAAGGCCGGAGTGTACAACATCTGAAACATCTTACAAATGGCAACAAAGATGAAAAAAATAGTCCGAATCATGTAAATACCAAACTAATCACTCTTACAGCATCTTTAGCAAAAACGCAAGTATACACATTTCATTTGAGATTTTATGAAAGCTAAAAACAACAATCTTTGAACCCCAACAATCAGCCAAACAAGAGGTAAAAAAGCAGACAACAATGACTAAGGCCTAATTCACCATCCAGAACTAGCTACTCTAAATGTTGAAGACCTTTCATATAAAAAATTGGCCTCATTAGCCATCTCAGAGTCCACAAATCCCATTGACTTAGTCAAACAAAACAAAACCATCATTCCCAACCTAAAAAGATAGCCATGATGAGTAATTTACTAAAAGTAGAAGACTAATTGAACAGTAGACAAACAAACCATCTGATCCTTTGAACTAAGTTCTTAAAAAGAGGAACTACAGAAGAGAACTTTGAAAAAGTAGGAAATCAAGAAAACATTCTAGAGCTTAGAGAGAACAGGAGCCAGCTTAGGTTGCAGGTATGCCATCAACTCTGCCATCAACTCTACATGCTTTGTAAGGAATCTAGTAACCAAAAACTGCATGAAATGATATATATATCACACAGTAGAAATTCAATTCTAAGTGAAAAGCCAAAATCTAAACTTATTTATAAATGGAACTTTATCTGTGTGTGAGTGTCTGTTTGTTACCTATAGACTCTGAAACGGCTGAACCGATTTTCTTGAAAATTTACACAGTTGTACTATAAGCGTCTGTGAGTGTTCTTAGCTAGGTTTTGTGTCGAGGTACACCGGATAAATATCAAAAATTTGATAATCAAAAAAATCAGGTTATAGAAGGAGTGGTCCGAGTTTAATCAAATTTGATACTCTCATAGACAAAGATATAAGAAACACTATTCAGAAGTTTCAAGGTTGCAGTTCTTACAATAGTGCAGAAAATCGATAATATATATATATATATATATATATATATATATATATATATAAAAAGCAAGATGTTTGTGTGTATGTCTGTTTATCTGCCTGTATGTCTGTATGTTTTTCAGACCTTTTATTTTAGTTTTTGCTTTGGGTTTGGCTCTAAATAGGTATGATTGTAGTTCTTAGTCTCAGCCATGATACCATTTACTCAGAGGACTTATTTAGCCTTCAAAATTCAGTTTACAACGAAAAACTTATTTGATATCGATACCAGGAAATCAAAATTTGACTTACATCCATTCAATTTTCTTTCAGTATACAGTTTCACTTTAACTGGAAACAACTATTGCTTTTTAGTCTTTCATGCCAACATCCAAAGAGTCTGAGATCCAGGACCATAGATTAGTTTTAAAGCTTTCATTACACCCGAGCAATGCCAGGCTATACTGCTAGTGCTCCATATGAGTCAATAGTAGAATTAGGATAATTGATGAGCTTATCTTATTTAACAGAATATAGTCATGAGAAACAAACTTGTATGATGCCTCATTATATTGGTGAACAAGGACTGATATGAACATTGGTACACTGACAGGTTTGTACTGACGCAGCTCCATACAGAGAAAGTATCAAAGTATTGTGTTGTGACATGATCCTTCTTTCAGTTTTATCTAAGCTAAATGGTATTTGTGCCACATTATCCCTTCTGTTGGATCAGTTTATGTTTACTTGGTAAAAAAAACCTCTATTCACTTGTTGCATCAATGCTTTCAATCTTCCAATGTTGGCCACTGGTGATTCTTTTCTGCCTAAGACCACTGCAGATACTCATCACCCCTTTTTCATAAAGATGGACTCATCCAGAGTATACTTATACTACTACTATAGAAGCGAGTCTGGAGAAATACCATTTTCACATAGAGTTAATCGGAGAATACGAGACTCCAGAGAGAGATTAGCAGTCAGTACATTGTAGTTCATAGTCACTCTGTGCTCCACTCATCGAGAGATTATTATACCGTACCCGTCAGCTTTCGACGCAGACACACTCAATATACTACGGCTTTACCTCCAAAAACTTGTACATATACTTTTTACTAACCTGTATTCCTGGACTACTAATCTTCATTCAAGTCTGTATCCTTATGTTAATACACTTATTTTCTATCTCAATTACTGGTCGTTGTTCATTTATTTGTGCGGGTCCCATTTTCGGGATCCACAACACCTGGACTACTAATCTTCATTCAAATCTGTATCCTTACGTTAATACACTTATTTTCTATCTCAATTACTGGTCGTTGTTCATTTATTTGTGCGGGTCCCATTTCCGGGATCCACAACACCTGGACTACTAATCTTCATTCAAATCTGTATCCTTACGTTAATACACTTATTTTCTATCTCAATTACTGGTCGTTGTTCATTTATTTGTGCGGGTCCCATTTTCGGGATCCACAACACCTGGACTACTAATCTTCATTCAAATCTGTATCCTTACGTTAATACACTTATTTTCTATCTCAATTACTGGTCATTGTTTCTTTATTTGTGCAGGTCCCATTCCCAGGATCCACAACAATAAGCATGCCATAAATTGTGCCATTTCATATGAAGACAGGTAAATGATCACAGGAGTTTGAGTTTGGTTTCTTAATTAAGCTTTCACACAAGAGAGAGAGAGAGAGAGGACCACCGATGAATTATACATTTGAAGGCTGTAGAATGAACAGGCCAAAATGAACAGAAGTTCTTTTTTTTTTAAACCTTGTTGCAATTGAAGTTAACAACCAGTTTTTGCCGCAATCTGGGGAGATTAAAAAACGATCCGAACACATGTTTACTAACGTAACTTGCCTAATTTTCATCGCTTGTTAGTTCTATGATATTTGGCCAACAAGACAGAAAAGGTGGATTCATGCCTTTCTTGAGAACATGCAGTGAGGATCTGAATTCAGTTAATTCCATTTTTCTTTTTTTAATCGTATCACCCCGAGCAAGGCGGTAACGCCACTGATGTGCAGGGGGCTACATAATAGTGAGAAGATTAGAAAAGAGAAAGCCGGAAACCATATCCTAAACAGGGAACAAGGGATGAGCCTCTTAACCTGTTCAATAGACATTTTCTATTTTTGTATGATACCACATTTAACCCCCTCCATTTGTCACAAATTAGATCATCACAGAATTCATATGATATATAAAAATGCCTTTATATTTCAAGGGGAAAAAAAATCCAATATTATCTTCAAGAAAATGTCTCTGGGGATAAAAAAAATTTTTTAAAATATTTCTCTGTTTCCTCCTTGTGCTATCAGGCAGGAATCCAACTGGTTCTATTAAAAGTCAATATTTGGAAAATAAGTTCATTCACCTTGCTGTTGTTTCTTTTTTGTGGGTGGTGGGGTTGTTTCTTTTTTGTGGGTGGTTGGGTTTTTAGAACAAAAAGAATGCATTGATCTGCCTATTCTTTGCTCTCTTTGAAGCTGGTGGGGGATTGTTCATATTTACATACGGCTATTTATTTTATACATTCAAAGGATTTTTTTTCTTTCTATTCTATCAGAAATATATAAGATTAGATTCTTTGAAAAGAAGAAAATCTGATATGAAAATTTATCAATTATTTTCATTGATCACAATATGAACTTTTATATATCAAGGAAAAAAGGCCAGAGCAAAGAAAAGTCGAGAATGTCTATATAGTCAAATATGTAAAAGACTCTTGTTGCGTCAATCAAGCCGTTTTCAATTTACTTAAAGAACTTGCTATTTGGCGGCAAAGAATCAGAACCAAAGATTCTGCCCAACAGACATTCAAAAACTGTTTCGTCAATTGACACTTGTAATAAATCTTTTACTATTCATCAGAGGTGGAATGGGGATCTCAAATGGACATTTTTATCGATGACAGTTGGAAGTCCAAATTTGTTCAAAAGACAAAACATTAGTAAAAGAGGAGAAAAGAGAGGAAAAATATTGGTGAGAGATAAGAAAATGATATGCAAGAACAGAGAGAGAGAGAAATATTGGAGAGAGGAAGGAGAGATTTTAAAAAAACGAAGAGAAAGAAAATCTGAATGATATATAAAAATTAGAGAAAGCAGAAAAATAGAGAGTGCAAGAAAGAGAGAGTGCAAGAAAGAGAGAGAGAGAGGAGAAGAGAAAGATATTAGAGAGAAGAGAGAGAGAGGAGAAGAGAAAGATATTAGAGAGAAGAGAGAGAGAGAGGAGAAAGAGAAAGATATTAGAGAGAGAGAGGAGAAGAGAAAGATATTAGAGAGAAGAGAGAGAGAGAGAGAGAGAGATATTAGAGAGAAGAGAGAGAGAGAGGAGAAGAGAAAGATATTAGAGAGAAGAGAGAGAGAGAGGAGAGAGAAAGATATTAGAGAGAAGAAAGAAAGAGAGAAGTGAGAGTGCTGATAAAAGACAAAGAAAGGATTAAAAGTCTGAGATAGTGAGAGGAGAAAATGATCTGAGAGAGAATAATGAAGAGTGGAGAGAGGAAAATAGAGATCTGAGAGAGAGAGAGTGTGGGAAAAAAAGAGAAAGAAAAACTTGAGAGAGAAGAAAAGAGACCAAAAAAAAATCTGAGACAGAAAAGGGAGATATAAATATCAGAGAGAGGAGAGAAAGAGAGACAAGTAATGAGAGATAAAATTAGTGAAAAGTTAAGAAAAAAAATTGGAGAGGGAAGAGAGAGAGAGAGAAGAGAAATACTGGTGAGAGACAATTCTACTCTAGCAGCTTCTTCTCTCGTACTTCCCACCTGTGGAACTCGCTTCCATATTCTTGCTTTCCTGATGGCTACAACATCCAGGAATTTAAATGCAATGTCAATACTCATCTATTAACCACTTGACTCTAGTTCTTTCACCACCCAGTATATCCTTTCCTTTCTCTCCACCTTTGCAACTGTCATCACACCTGTATTCCCATCCTTCTCTTGCTCCTTTCTAACTGGTTCGTTTTCCTCTTCACTCTCTTGTACTTAATCTTTTTACCCTTATGTAGCCCCCTGCACATCAGTAGCATTACCGCCTTGCTCAGGGTGATATGATTAAAAAAAACAGACGAAAAAGAGAATACAGAGAAGGTTGGAAAAATGAGAAACATCAGAGAGAGGTGAGAGAAAGATAAAAGAAAGATCTGGGAAAGGAAAAATAGAGATGGAAAAACAGGTTGGTTGGTTGTTTTGTTTTTATGGCATATCAACCTCGGCGGGTCTTTTATTGCCAACTAAATTTTATTTATTTATTGCTGGTAATACCTTTTTTTTTCTTTCCATACTTTTTTGAGATTCATTGGGATTTGTTTTTAAGAGCAAGGTCCCCAAGTCCTACTCTGTTATTTAACCCATAACTGGAGGGAAGGGACAGATTAATACCTTTCCCAAGGGTACCAGTGCTTAAGTGAATGCAGGGTATTCAACTGGAATTCAAACTCGACTCACCGATTTCTCTTTCCGAGCCAATATCCACTGCACCACAACGCACATCCGTCACTAAACGCTTACAGCACCTGGTATTCCCAAGCGGTCACTCATCTAAGTACTGACCAGGCTCAATGTTGCTTAACTTTGGTGATCGAGCAAGAACCAGTGTATTCAATGTGATATGTCTGTAAGCACCCACATCCGTCACTAAATGCTTACAGCACCTGGTATTCCCAAGCGGTCACCCATCTAAGTACTGACCAGGCTCAACATTGCTTAACTTTGGTGATCGAGCGAGAACCGGTATATTCAACGTGATATGGCCATAAGCACGCACATCTGTCACTATATGCTTACAGCACCTGGTATTCCCAAGCGGTCACCCATCTAAGTACTGACCAGGCTCAATGTTGCTTAACTTTGGTGATCGAGCGAGAACCGATGTATTCAACGTGAAATGGCCGTAAGCCCAGTAGAAAGGCAAAGAAAATAAAATGCATTGAAAGAAGAGAAAGGAAAGAAAATTAAGAGAATAAAAGCCAAAGAGAGAGAGAGAGAGAGAGAGAGGATACATTTCATTATTTCCTTTTCTTTTCAAAAATAAAATCTCCTACATCATAAATATAAATGAGTAACATGAGCAAGAATGGTTGTTTCTTGCAACTGAAGCCATTCCAGTTTTTTCTTTTAACTATTGACCTTTTTCTTCCCACATTTCCAAATGTTTTCAAATTTCTGAACTTGCCAAAAATACAAGGACGAAAATACGATGAACAAATTACAAACTACATAGGAAATTCTCACACCTTTAAGTCATTTAAAAATGATTGTTATCTTCCTAAAAGAGGACACGCCAGTATTTATCCATTCTGACAGTTTGGGCTGCATATCACCCAAAGCATGTAGAGATGTGAAGGTAAGTGAATGCAATATATACGTTTAAAGACGTAAATATAGAAACAAACAAATATATACATCTTTTTGTTGTGTGTTTATTGCATCTCTCTCTCTCTTCCTCTATCTATCTCAGTCTGTTCATATCTATCTATCTATCTCAGTCTGTTCATATCTATCTATCTATCTCAGTCTGTTCATATCTATCTATCTATCTCAGTCTGTTCATATCTATCTATCTATCTCAGTCTGTTCATATCTATCTATCTATCTCAGTCTGTTCATATCTATCTATCTATCTATCTCAGTCTGTTCATATCTATCTATCTATCTCAGTCTGTTCATATCTATCTATCTATCTCAGTCTGTTCATATCTGTCTATCTATCTCAGTCTGTTCATATCTATCTATCTCTGTCTGTTCATATCTATCTATCTTTTTCTGTTCATATCTATCTATCTCAGTCTGTTCGTATCTATCTATCTCAGTCTGTTCGTATCTATCTATCTCTGTCTGTTCATATCTATCTATCTCTGTCTGTTCATATCTATCTATCTCTGTCTGTTCATATCTATCTATCTATCTATCTCTGCCCTTTTTCCATATCTATCTATCTCTGCCCTTTTTCCATATCTATCTATCTATCTCTGCCCTTTTTCCATATCTATCTATCTATCTCTGCCCTTTTTCCATATCTATCTATCTATCTATCTATCTCTGACCTTTTTCCATATCTATCTATCTATCTCTGCCCTTTTTCCATATCTATCTATCTCTGCCCTTTTTCCATATCTATCTATCTATCTCTCCCTTTTTCTACCCTTTTTCCTATCTATCTATCTATCTATCTATCTATCTCTGCTCTTTTTCCATATCTATCTATCTATCTATCTATCTATCTATCTATCTCTGCTCTTTTTCCATATCTATCTATCTATCTATCTATCTATCTATCTATCTATCTATCTATCTCTGCCCTTTTTCCATATCTATCTATCTATCTCTGCCCTTTTTCCATATCTATCTATCGATCTATCTATCTCTGCCCTTTTTCCATATCTATCTATCTATCTATCTATCTCTGCCCTTTTTCCATATCTATCTATCTCTGCCCTTTTTCCATATCTATCTATCTCTGCCCTTTTTCCATATCTATCTATCTCTGCCCTTTTTCCATATCTATCTATCTATCTATCTCTGCCCTTTTTCCATATCTATCTATCTATCTATCTATCTATCTATCTCTGTCCCTTTTTCCTTTTTCCATATCTATCTATCGATCTATCTATCTCTGCCCTTTTTCCATATCTATCTATCTATCTATCTATCTCTGCCCTTTTTCCATATCTATCTATCTATCTATCTATCTATCTCTGCCCTTTTTCCATATCTATCTATCTATCTATCTATCTATCTATCTCTTCCCTTTTTCCATATCTATCTATCTATCTATCTATCTCTGCCCTTTTTCCATATCTATCTATCTATCTCTGCCCTTTTTCCATATCTATCTATCTATCTATCTATCTATCTCTGCCCTTTTTCCATATCTATCTGTCTATCTCTGCTCTTTTTCCATATCTATCTGTCTATCTCTCAAATATGTTACTAATTTTCCAAAGATTAATATACAGAAAAATGAACTATTTTTAAGACTAAATATTATTATTTTTTATATGGCTAGCAACACAAAATACTTTTGTGGTTGGGCAAATGCCCTTAAGAAATGAAAGCATCTTCAGAACAACAGATTTAGGGGCACATGCATTTTTTGCATTTGCCTGATTGTGTAGAATTATAGAAGAGGGCACTGAAAAGCTCTATAACTGGACCACTCACCAAATTCTGAAGAAATGACCAAACATCAGAATTTTTTACAATCCTTTCTTGTTAGACAGAGAATCAAGAACATTTTAACTAACCCCGATACATGTTGCTTATAAAGTTACATTCTCTTATATACACTCACACATATATAAACACACACATATATCTATATATATATATATACACACACACACATATATATATACACATATAGAGATAATGGGTTTTGTTCAACATAACAGGGCTGGTTTGGGAACAACAAAATATAAGCCATTTTCGAAAATGGGCAGTAAAGAAAAAAGAAAAATGGTGATTGAGGAAATAAGAATGTTTGAGGAGGAAAAAAGAACAGCCACTGCTGTTACTCAAGCAAAACAATGTGCATGGACAACATGGAATGATATCGAACCAGTCAAAATATCATGGACCAATTTAATATCAATGGAACCACTGGCGATATCATTCCTTTTACGGTCTACATATGACCTGTTGCCATGCGCATCAAACCTCAAACAATGGGGATATATAGACTGTGATTTATGCTATATATGCCAAAAAGATCGAGGTACCTTGCGTCACATATTATCTGCATGCTCAAAATCCCTTCCAATGTTTACGTGGCGGCATAATCAAGTTCTGGGAGCGCTAATAGAAGTTATATCATCTCAAGTCTCACTAATCAACAAACAGCCTGTGAGACCTAGCAAACCCAAGGGTCAGTTTTGCCAGGAAGGCAAATGTCCAACAGGAAAAAAACACAGACCAAATATTAATAATATGAAATTATTAAATGGAGCAAAGGATTGGAAAGTTTCAGCAGATCTGAAGACATCTTTGAAATTTCCAGTGCACATCCTCCAGACAGACAAGCGTCCTGACATTTTGCTCTGGTCTGACTCTAAAAAGAGTATATTTCTAATTGAACTTACTGTCCCTTGGGAAGAAAATTTTTCAGAGGCCCATGAACGAAAGAAAAATCGGTATGAATTTGTGCGTGCCGAATGCATAGAAAAAGGATGGACATGTAATGTGATGCCTATTGAGGTTGGCTGTCGTGGATTTCTAGGACACTCCACTATTTCATTTCTTTCGAAAATAGGCGTCACTGGAAGGGATTTAAAGAAGCAAATATGTCGCCTTCAATCTATTGTTCGACAAGCGTCATGCTGGATTTGGCGCAATTCGAAGAAATTCGCAAAGAAAGCATGACGTCGTCTACTTCTTCCGTTCTCGTTCTGCTCTTGAATTTTAAAAAACTGTTAAAGCGTTTTCATCTGTCTCAATGTGCCAATTGATTTTATTTTTCTGTCATTTACTTTGCCCAGTAGCGATTGCTGCTGGTGGTGCCAGGGGTGGCAGTCCCGCTTTAAACCACCGAAACTGTGTATTCACCCTTGGTTAGCGGCTGATGAGGGCAAAGTAAATGCACATGTGGTCATTGGTCACATGTTGTATGTAAGAAAAAGAAATATATATTTAAATTGTGTATATATATATATATACATATATATATTTAAATTGTGTGTGTATATATATATACATATATATATTTAAATTGTGTATATATATATATATGTACATATATATATTTAAATTGTGTATATATATATATATGTACATATATATATTTAAATTGTGTGTATATATATATATATATATATATATACATATATATATTTAAATTGTGTGTGTATATATATATATATATACATATATATATTTAAATTGTGTGTGTATATATATATACATATATATATTTAAATTGTGTATATATATATATACATATATATATTTAAATTGTGTATATATATATATATATATATATACATATATTTATATTTAAATTGTGTGTATTGTGTTATCCCAATGGCTTTCCATGCTTAATATTTCTTATCCCCACTCTCGCGTGGTCGTGTGAGACGTCACAAGCTGTAGGGCGATTTTTGCTTCCAGCACACAGGGACATGTTTGCTGTTGCTTTGAAAATATTCCATCCAAGCAAAATAGGCAACTATTACTATCATTTGTTCGCAAACTGTTTAATACACTCAATGTAACTGTCATCTTTGATAATGGCTGATGTAAGCCGAAAACTCAGAAAGGATTAAATAAAAAAACGTATCAATATTGTGATTTTCTTTCTTCTTTCAACAATAATGCTATTAAGCTTATCAGACGATATGAAATAAATTGACAAAACTTGTCTATATTATTTAATGAAACATGCATCAATATATATATATATATATATATAGTGTTAAATTGTAATGCTGTTTAGTGCCAAAATTGGTGAATTTTTCAGTAGTTAACTGGTGTAAATATATTTTAGGTAAGCATGTCTTTTTTTCATCAAGTGCTTGATATCAAGGTTAGGCTAAAATACTAATAAAATTAATACCAAGAAGCTTCTCAATTAGCTGAGCAGTGTTATTTCAGTCATGCTGACTTTGGGGTTTTGTGAGGGCATTGTTGTATTGTCTTCACTCTTCAGGGTCATTTGATTGTTCTCTGCTGCTATTTCCCCCATCTTTTCATATTTATAAAATGTTTGGTGTAATTTAATGTATGTGTACAAGATTTTTTTTTTGCTTTATGAATGTTGTTGTATTTGTTTATCTTTTGTTTTTGCTGTTTCTTAAGTGGTGTAGATTTTGTTGGTGGTTATCTGCTTTATATTGTATTGACTATAAGTGTGCTTAATTGCATTATATTGAACTGATCCTTTTTACCACATTGAGCTGACCTCTTTCTACTGTATCAGTGCATATGCCTACTTAAAATTTTTTAGGTAATATATTTCTGTGTATGAATGCTCGTATTTGTTGTGACCTGGTTGTTCCTTTTTTGTTTGTTTATTTTTTTTTCTGCTTTCTTCCCTTGTCATTTGGCTTTTTGCTTAGTCATGATTGAGTGATTATACATGTGCTCTACCGGCCATGATTATTAGACCACCACCCCAGCGTTTTAAAAGAAATAATGTATTTCATACTCTTTTTAGTATTTATTGCCAAGTGGATAATTCTAAATGAATATAGAATGGTTCTTGTGTTATTATTACTTTGCAAAATTTTACAAGGCAAATAGCGACAATTTACCCATCGCACATGTAGATTTACTATATATATATTATTATTATTATTATTATTATTATTATTATTATGGACTCTCTCATCGATTTCGACGTATGAGCGTCCAACTCAGACTGTCACACAAAGAATTGTTTAAAGTGGTGAAGGCTTGTATAGCACCATCTACAGTTTTTGGAACTGCTGATAACAAACAATTGGTGCAGACGTCTGCCACAGATCACATGAACAACAAACCTCACTTATTTAATGCATAATTGGAGAAAAGAGACAGATTAATACCTTTCCCAAGGTTTTGATGTAAAATAACATAGTTAAAACATAAGCTAATAGAAGACATTCATTTCTCACTGTTTGACACAACTCTGAATTTCATGCACGTGGCAATTGTCAGGTACAACTTTTTCTATAAGTAAATGGACCTGCTCCACTATCATAAAAGTAGGTTATAAATGTAAATATTAAAACTTTCCAATGATCAGTTTTTAATGGTGTGCCTGAACATTGCCACATGCATTTATCACATTGTTTTTACAATTTTTGTTGTAGTTGATGATAAATATTTAGATTTTTAGAGCATGCAATATTTATGGTGAGTACTCAATAACAGCGGATGTGCGTTGTGGTACAGTGGATATCGGCTCGAAACGAGAAACCGGGGAGCCGAGTTCGAATTCCAGTTGAATCCATTGTATTCACTTATGCACAAATACCCTTAAGAAAGGTATTAATCCGTCTCTTCCTTCCAGTTATAGCAGGACAGATTGGGTTCTATAGTCTTGGTTGGCAACCAGTCTACCACAGAAAGCAATGGCAACCTGCTGCAGGATAATCTTCTGCCCAGTCAGTCATGTCTCTTTCAAGACATGATTGCCAAAGCATGTATCACGTATGGCACTTAACTGACTGACTCAATAACAGAGTTAGAGTACACGTAAAAGTAAAAGTGGCGATTGTGGATAACATCCAGTGGTGAAAGTCTGCTTCCTGCTTAAACACAATTGTCAAGATTGAGGATATGGAAAATTGCAACAGTTTACCTCTCAAATCATTTTCTTAATGCAAATACTTGAAAAAGGTTAAAAAAAAGCTTTGATTAAAAATCTATGGTGCCTTCCTTGAGGAATTTCATCTTAACATCAAGTAACTGATTATAGAACTGAAAAGAATCAGTATAAAACAAATGGACACAATAATTCTAAATTATTCAATGAAACATGTTTGTATATATATATATATAGTAGTATCTTTGGTAAATTGTAAAGTTAATTTCATGGGGGATCCTAATCCAATGAGAATTAAAAGTTAGAATTTAACAGAGAATTATAATTTTCATTATATACATGGTCTTGGGTAAGATCGAAAACTACACCTGACAATGGAGGCTTGATCAGGAAACAGAATTATATATGAAGATGATCTTTGAAAAGGTTGAAGTTCCTTGATGAATTTCATCTTAACATGAAGAAACTGATTAAAAACAGGAAAGGATAAAGTAGATAAGTGAACCTTGCTTTTTCCCTTGGCCTAATTGCTAAGACACACTTGCTTAAGACATAAAAAGGTCTCATCCTGAAATATTCATTTCTAAAGTAGGTAAGTGAACCTTGCTTTTTCCCTTGGCCTAATTGCTAAGACACACTTGCTTAAGACATAAAAAGGTCTCATCCTGAAATATTAATTTCTAAAGTAGATAAGTGAACCTTGCTTTTTCCCTTGGCCTAATTGCTAAGACACGCTTGCTTAAGACATAAAAAGGTCTCATCCTGAAATATTAATTTCTAAAGTAGATAAGTGAACCTTGCTTTTTCCCTTGGCCTAATTGCTAAGACACGCTTGCTTAAGACATAAAAAGGTCTCATCCTGAAATATTCATTTCTAAAGTAGATAAGTGAACCTTGCTTTTTCCCTTGGCCTAATTGCTAAGACACGCTTGCTTAAGACATAAAAAGGTCTCATCCTGAAATATTCATTTCTAAAGTAGGTAAGTGAACCTTGCTTTTTCCCTTGGCCTAATTGCTAAGACACGCTTGCTTAAGACATAAAAAGGTCTCATCCTGAAATATTCATTTCTAAAGTAGGTAAGTGAACCTTGCTTTTTCCCTTGGCCTAATTGCTAAGACACACTTGCTTAAGACATAAAAAATGTCTCATCCTGAAATATTCATTTCTAAAGTAGATAAGTGAACCTTGCTTTTTCCCTTGGCCTAATTGCTAAGACACGCTTGCTTAAGATATAAAAAGGTCTCATCCTGAAATATTCATTTCTAAAGTAGGTAAGTGAACCTTGCTTTTTCCCTTGGCCTAATTGCTAAGACACACTTGCTTAAGACATAAAAAGGTCTCATCCTGAAATATTCATTTCTAAAGTAGGTAAGTGAACCTTGCTTTTTCCCTTGGCCTAATTGCTAAGACACGCTTGCTTAAGACATAAAAAGGTCTCATCCTGAAATATTCATTTCTAAAGTAGATAAGTGAACCTTGCTTTTTCCCTTGGCCTAATTGCTAAGACACACTTGCTTAAGACATAAAAAGGTTTCATCCTGAAATATTCTTTTCTAAAGAAGATAAGTGAACCTTGCTTTTTCATGACAGTTTTCTTTGGCCTAATTGTTAAGGTACACTTGCTTAAGACATAAACATGTCCTAACCTGAAATATGCATTTCTAACGTGGGTAAATGAACCTTGCTTTATCATGACAGTTTTCTTTGGCCTAATATGCATTCAGAATTTTGTAAAAATTCTTGTTTTGCAGACAGCCTCATAATGTTTTTAAATATACGAGGTTGTTGTTGAATTGATTCACAACTATTGTGAAGACCTGATTATGTTAAGGACTCAACAAAGAATGATATCCTTTTTGACAATATAAGGGAACTAGTACATATATGTCTCTGGCTTTTGTACACATATACATGTAACCATTATTTCTGTCAACTAATTCATTAAACTTTTTATTTTTATTCTGGCCAGTTTAATGCTTTTAATTGTTCCATTAGATCTGTTTGGATTTCTTTCAGATTTATCATACCAGAATTTTGCATAAATGTATCTGGGAATGCCAAACCCTGTTCTTTTGTCCCATAGATGGTTATCATAAAAATGAGTAGCGATGTAGTTTCTTCTGGATGGTGTAAACAATGTCTGGCAAAGTTCATTCTTCTGAATGTTATCTTCTTTGAGATTGACATTAGCATTCCTTAGAGTGGCTTGTTCTTTAGATTGGCATACTAAATTAACTTATTGATAAATTTAAAAAACAAAGTCTTTTTTTCAAGTAAAACTGTATTAACAAATAATGTGCAAAGAAAATAAAGAATATATTGTTCATGCTCCTCAGCTAAATGTAAATCCTTTAAGCACATATTATGGCTTGAATTTTAGGCTTAATTAATTTTTTTAAACGCCATAACTTTTGTGAATCTGAAAATATAAACCAAATATACCCGACTTTTTTGGAACTGCTTCAGATTAAAGTAAAAAAGAATTTCATAATTTAAAAAAATGCCTAAACAATTTAATGAATTGTCACTTAAGAATTTTAAAAGAACCAAAAAGCAATGTTGTAATGTAAATTACTTACAGAGTGAGTAAATGTCTCGTCTCCAGAATATATGGTAAACTTCACAAATTCATCTTCTTTGTGGCTTCAAAGGTCAAAGGTTAGTTTCTGAACATAACAATTCTGGAAAAAGCAAAAGAAAAAATTTATTTGAAGATATTTTGATCAAAAGAAACTGTCTAATTATAAAACATTATTTTCTGAAGAAAGAATTATGGCGAGAAGGAATTCTTCTTGGCTGATAACTGCAGATTTCTTGTCAGTGCCAGAGATTTACATCCAAAGTAAAAGCCAAAATTTCAAAGAAATAAAGATATTCCATATTTGGAAGATTAATACAGCCAATTCTTTCTGTGTTCCTTTCCTTGGTGCCGGGTTAAATTTAACAGAATATTTACAAACATGAAAGAGTCTTCAAGAAAATAAAGAAGGTGTCAATATTTGATTGATAAATGGCAAATGTGGTTTTTCTGTAATTCTGAGAAGTTTTGTTAAAGAATCAACCAATCAGTGTTATAGATTTTGCTGCCATAATTCAATTGATCCAGTTTAGCGATGGTTACTTATGTTGAATGTTTTTTTTATAATCATATCGCCCCAAGCAAGGCATTATGCTGTCACTGTTGTGCAGGAGGTTACACAGGAGAAAAGTTATGAGAAAGAGTGACAGGTTATAGGGGGTGTCAGGAAGTAGGTAAGAGGATGATGTGAATACTGATGAGAGTGGAGTGGACAGAAAAAAGAGTATGAGAGAGAGGATGCAGGTTAGTGAGATAGGAGATGACTATTGACTTTGAATTTAAATTCCTGGAGATTATAGCTGACAGGGAAGCAAGTAAATGGAAGGGAATTCCACAGGTAGGAAGTGCAAGAAAATAAACTGATGGAGTAGTATTTGTGTTTACATTTTATTGGTTTCACAGTAAAAGGGTGGGACCTAGTTGCTAATCTTGTGGCTCAAGTAACTTCATATATAGGGGCCATCAGTGAGCTAAGGTCATTGGAGCAGAAGCCATGAAAATATTTGTAGAAGAGACACAGGGAAACCACATTGCGCTGGTGAGAAAGTGACTGTATCCGAGCCGCCAAGTTGGGATCAATCACATTACAGATTCTTTGTTGGATTTTGTCAAATGTATTTTTTAAAACTATAGTTCCCCAGTACAAGATCTAAGAGCCACTCAAGGTAGCAGATTAATGAATGAGAAGGGCAATATGAACAGATAAAAAAGTAGATTGTGAAGATAATGATTAATTTCAAAACTGAAGATGATAAGACTATAGTATTTGGGAAAGCATCCCCACAGGATTCTGTTCCACAAATTTCAAAGTAGCCATAAGCTTTTGGAATGGAGAAAACCATAGGGAATGAGAGTAATTCAACCCTGTGGATGTGGCGTGATGAATACTGGCCATAAAATCCGAGTTGGTGACACTAAAATATGAAGCTAGTGATAGAGCCGAAATAGAATTGTGATGTTGTGTCTGTGGGATAGGGCTTCAAAAAGTTGCTTTAACTCTTTTATATATCAACAACAGCATTTATTAAAAATTATTAACATACTAGAAAAAAGATAAATTAATTTCAGTAAATCAATTAAGTGCCATACGTGATACACGCGTTGGGCGATCATGTCTCATAAGAGACATGACTGACTGGGCAGAAGATTATCCCACAGTAGGTTGCCATTGCTTTCTGCGGTAGACTGGTTGCCAACCAAGACTATAGAACCCAATCCGTCCTATTGTTTGACTCATAGCTAGAGGGGAAAGAGATGTATTATATTATTAAGTAGTAATAAGTAGGGGATCAGTTTATTACTTCATAACAATATAAAACTGATCCTCCACTTTATGACCAGTAAAAGCCTTAATCATGATTCCAACTATTATATTCAGTCAGTCAGTTAAGTGTCATACGTGATACACGCTTTTGAAAGAGACATGACTGACTGGGTAGAAGATTATCCTGTAGTAGGTTGCCATTGCTTTCTGTGGTAGACTGGTTGCCAGACAAGGCTATAGAACTCAATCTGTCCTATTATTTAACCCATAACTTGAGGGAAAAGATAGATCAGTACCTTTCCCAAGGGTATTTGTGCATAAGTGAATGATTTGTTGCTCCGATTTGATATCCACTACACCACAACGCACATCCTCAATGAATTTAATAGGCATAAAATATCTATTTTTTAATGACATGCTTACAAGAAGAAATAGTTTCAATATAACCATGAACAAATGATTCAGAAATGCAGTGGTTCAATGCAAAACCTATCAAGTGCCGATTGTGGAAGCAACTACCTTCTAGTTATCTGCAAACTAAGAGTGAATCTTCGGAGACTCAAGTAACCCAGGGCAGCACCCAGACTGCAATACAACACGCTCCTGAATGACGTCAATCTGCAAGTGTGAGAAACATATACGAAGAACAAATTGGAAATGGAAATTCGAAATGGGACGCATTCAACGAAGCACTAGGGACATCAGCAAACAACATTGTCCCAGAGGAAATCAGACACAGAAGAAAAAAAATGAGTGAATGACTGAAGAGATTCTTGACATGTTGCAAAGGAGACAGAAAACTATGTCAAGAGATGGAACTGGATACAAGAAAACACAAAAATAAATAAGGACCAAGTACAGACAGGCTAAAGAGGAATGGTTCCACAACAAATGTGCCGAAGTAGAGAGATTGAGCAAGATTAATAAATGAGAAATGCCTAAAGAAATAAGGAAACTGACATGACAAAGAACATGCTCTTCAACAGGATTTTTAAAATCCAAGAATGAAACGATCATATTGGAAAAAGTGGAACTGCTCCAGTGACGGGAAGAATATATAAAAGATCTCTTCCATAACAAGAGAGAGTAACCGATAGTAAAAAAAAAAGATGCTTTCGACATAGAGAAAATTACGGAAATAATAAATGAAATCTTTGACAGTGGTGTAATACCAGATGACCTAAACAAATCAATTTTCATAACTCTAAGAAGCCAGACACAGTCGAATGCAAACTCCATTGAACAATCAGTTCGAGGAGCCACATAATGAAACTCATTGTCCGAATCCTGATGAATAGAGCGTAAAGCAGAATCAGGCCGAAGATAGGACAAGAACAGTGCAGTTTTGACAAGGACACTGGAACAAGGAATGCTATATTTATGCTTAAAATGTTATCAGAAAGTACAATACAAATGAAAAAGGAAGTTTGCCTGTGTTTTGTAGACTATGACAAGGCGTTCCACAAAGTATGCCTCAAAGAATTGGTAGAAATGCTCAGCAACCTCGACATATTTGGCAAAGACATCAGAGTAATCAAGAACCTCTACTGGCTGCAAATCACTTTCATATGGACATGAAACAAATTCAGTAGATATACAAAGATAAAAAGGAGTGCAAGACAAGGATGTATCTTTTCACTGAATCTATTCAACTTGTACAGCGAGACTATTGTGAGGACCCTAAAAATTATGTCAGGACTCATCATTGAAGGTCTCAGTCTGAACAACATAAGATACACTAATAACAGCGTTGATAACTGACATGAAAGGAAACTACAAGATGTCTTAAAAAAGGTAGATGAAGAAAGTTGAAAGAAAAGAACTACAAATAAACTACAAGAAAACCAAATGTATGGTCATCAGCAAATGGAGGAGCCCAAAATGCCAATCACAGGTTGGGGAGGGGTTACTAAAATCAAACAAGTACAAAAATTTAACTACTTGGGAATTGTTCTAACAGAAGACGGAAAGTGCAACACTGAGATTTGAAGGCAAACTGGCATGGTGAAGGACATGTTCCAAAAGCTGAGTAGAGTATTAAGAAACAAAGAAGAGCTGGATTGCTATGGGATGTCCGTTCTTCAATATGGTACTTAATGCTGGACAATCTCATTAAAGATGAAGGAAAAACTTGAAGCAACTGAAATGTGGTTCTATAGAAGGATGCTGCAGATATCATGGATTGAACATGTGAGCAATGATGAGGTTTCAAAAAGAAAGAAAGCAAGAAGAAAATTAATACTGAACATCAGGAAAAGACAGCTGAAGTTCTTGGGACATGTTATGAGGAAGGAAGGCTTAGAGAATCTGATACAAACAGGCCAGATAGGGGGAAAGGGAAACAGGTGAAAGCAGTGAATAACATATTTGAATGGCCTGATCAGGTGGATGGCAGAGTGGGGTTTGAATGGAGTAACAAGAGAAATTGGGCTAAGAGCGACCAAGGGTAGGAAGACGTGGAAATCCATGATCGTCTACATCTTGAAGGGACATGGCCCGTAGAAGAAGAAGAATCTTTTTAATTTTTAGCATTTAGGTTTATGGGCTATTTTAGTATTCTCAGGAGTTCTTTAATACTACAATTCATGTGGCTCCTGTTAATGTCTGGTTTACTTTCTCTTTGGTGAGATTAATGACATGTGAGCCAGTGTGAAAGAGTGGTTGTTGTAAATCAGACTTCATATACTTTTATACATATTAGAATGTATACATCATAACACATTGATGTCATATGACTAATTAGCATTTGCTGCAATGTACTTCTTAGAACACTCTTAATTTTTTTTCTTCTCTAAACCAATCCAAGGATGTGCGTTGTAGTGCATTGGGTATCAGCTTGGAACAAGAAATTGGGGAGCCGAGTTCAAATTCCAGTTGAATTCATCGCATTCGCTTACATGCAAATACCCTTGGGAAAGGTATTAATCCATCTATTCCTTCCAATTATGGGTTAAATAACAGAACAGATTGGGTTCTATAACCTTGGTCGGCAACCAGTCTACCGCAGAAAGTAATGGCAACCTACTGCAGAATAATCTCCTGCCCAGTCAGCCATGTCTCTATCAAGACATGATCACTCAAGCGTGTATCACGTATGGCATTTAACTGACTGACTGAATATAATAGTTGTAAACATAATTAAAACCTCTACTGGGCATAAAGTGGGGGATCGTTTTTTTATTGTTACTGAGTAATAAACTGATCCCCAACTAATTACTATGTAATAATATAATACATCTCCTCCCCCTCCATCTATGAGTCAAATAACAGGACAGATTGGGTTCTATAGCCTTGGCTGGCAACCAGTCTACCACAGAAAGCAATGGCAACCTACTGCGGGATAATCTTCTGCCCAGTCAGTCATGTCTCTTATGAGACATGATCGCCCAAGCGTGTATCACGTATGGCACTTAACTGAAACCAATCCAAACTTGTTGCGATAAGCCATGTGAATTGAAAGCTTGGACAAAAATAGAAATTTTATCTATTTTATGCAAAAGTCACTTTTAGCAAAATGTCATTTACATACAAGAAAAACAATGAATAAACTTAACGGGCATAAAATGTTTATTCTTTTTAATAATTTAAGTTTGTAAAAACAATTGTTGCCAAAAATATATTGAATTGTTTACATATCTGTTGTTCATTGATTGAAAGATACAATTTTTTGTTCTATTGCAATTTTTATTAAATTCGGAAGATGTGAATTTCTGCTGTTTGTCTGTACTTCTGAAATGACGTAGTATTTACATTATTTACATTGTTTGGATAGTCATCTTTATCGCCATATTCCTATTCACAACATTTCAACCATTGTACTCTCCAGCTTTCTTCAGTTGACTGGAATTTAATTTTGAATCAGGGAACCCTTTACTTTGATCAGTGGATAGATTGTTCTCATTCCATAAGACATGCCACTTCCAGGTGTCTTAGTTACCTCAGCTCTCTAAGTTAATTTTTTCATCACTGCTGTAGCCAGGTACTGAATTCATATCTCTTTGGATCAGGTCACTTGATCTAATACTTTTATCCCTATAGCTCAGTGATTAGGGTTCAGGGTTAGGGTTCAGGGTTAGGGTTCCCTGGTTTGAAATTCCAATCACCTGAAGAAGGCCGGAGCATACAACGGTCAAAGTATTATAAATATGTTTTTTTTCTTCTTTTATGTACTATGTCTCTTCAGAACGTAGGCGATCATGGCGCTCCACATCTTCCTGTCTGATGTAGCTCTTAATATATTTTGTCCTGTTATTTTTCCCAAACCCTACTCTGCCAACCATTTGTTTATGCCCATCAAGTATGTCAAGTGCTGTTTTCCTGTCTTTCTTTTCCTCTATCTACCCTGTGAGTATCAGATTCTCCAAGTCCTCTTTCCTCATTACATGTCCCAGAAACTTCAATTATCTCTTCCTGATGTTAAGTATAAGTTTTCTTTTTTGTTTCCATCCTCTCCAAAACCTCATCACTGCTCACATGTTCAGCCCATAGTATCCTCAGCATCCTTCTGTAGAACCAAATTTCTGTTGCCTTGAGTCTCTCTTTCATCTTTGAGGAAATTGTTAAGCATTTGCCATATAAGAAGACAGATATCGCTTAACAGTCCAGTATTCTTTTTCTTTGTTTCAAACAAAATTTTCTTGTCTTTCAATATGCTACTCAGCTTCTGGAATGTGTCCTTGGCCATGCCAATACACCTTCGGATCTCAATGTCACACTTTCCATCTTCTGTTAGAACACTTCCCAGGTATTTAAATTTCTGCACCATTTCTTGAAACATATTTGCTAATCAGGATCAAACTTTAAAGAACAAATTCTTTGAAGTTTTCTTAGAACAGTTTATGCAATTTATCATTTCTTGGCCAAATTAAACTTAAAAAAAAAATTCTTTCTTTTGTCCCTGCTTCCTAGAAAGCAGAATTATGAGTAACTTTAAACTGTATGGACAAAAACAGAATTTGAATTTCTGGTCTATCCAAATTCAGTTCTCGCCCACTGATTTGTTTGATCTTCATTTATCTTTGTCTTGTTACTGGCAATCTACAATTGCGGAAATGGGTGAGTACCTACATGCAGAATTGACTTTCTAAATAATCTTCACTGGTGAAGCAGTGACAATGAAGTGGTTTCTTTATTTATTGTCAGTAATGACAAACAGATGCCAGTTAACTTTGAAACAAAGGGAAATTCCTGATCAAGTAAAGTAAAATATCAGCTACATTAGGAATACAGCCATTCACTAATGGATAATAATGAAGTTTATGGTAACTTCGACCAACAAATGTCATGTTTCATACCCAGTGCCAAACTAAGAATGCATTTGTGCAGTGTGCATTCTGTCAAGCATTCAAGAAGACATAATCTTTCTTTCTTTAATGGTGCTTCTGAAGTCATAGCAAAATCAGACAAATTGTAGAATCATCATTTTTGATATGCAGGCTTTGTTAGCGGAAGTTATTTCCCCTAACATTTCAACCAGGTTATTCTAACCAGTTCAGTTTATGTAGCTTCTCAAGGCAAAAGGATTTCTTAGTTTGTGTCTTCCTTGAAACTTAATATTTCTTTGCTATCTTGGCTGTTTATTTAAAATCAATTTGATAATTAATGAATTTATTAAACTGCAATAGAAAGCAAGTGCAATTAAGATAAAAGAAATGCAAGACAAAAATGTTTAACAGTTGACACCACTTCATATAATAAGAAAACAAAATAAGAGAAGAAACTTGCAGTAATATCATCAGTGTTTCATCGCCTAGTGGTAAAGAGCTGTCCATATGATTTTATTCTTGGTCTTTTATTTTTTAATGGCCTAGTGGAAAAGAACTGTCTGTACTATTTTATGACTGGTATTTTTTCTTTGATGGCCTAGTGGTAAAGAACTGTCCATATAATTTTATTCTTGGTCTTTTATTCTTTAATGGCCTAGTGGAAAAGAACTGTCTGTACTATTTTATGACTGGTATTTTTTCTTTGGTGGCCTAGTGGTAAAGAACTGTCCATATAATTTTATTCTTGGTTTTTTCTTTCTGGTAGCCTAGTGGAAAAAAACTATACTTTTCTTTAATGGCCTAGTGGAAAAGAACTGTCCATATGATTTTATGACTGGTCTTTTGTTCTTTGGTTGCCTAGTGGTAAGGGATTTTTCAACAAGAGGTCATGCTTCATTTTTCTCCTTCTTTACTCTTCATTGTTGCACTTTTTTTAACAATATTTTCATTATTCTGATCAAAATCTTGTCAGAAAAACCAACAGAAGAAAATTAAGAAAAAAAAAAATACCTACAATCATTAAAATATTTTCCTTTAAAATCATCACTATTTACAATTAATTTAACTTCCAATTTTGAAAACAATGTGAGTAAAAGTGAGAAGTGAAATTTTGAAGAAACAAACATTTGTTGGGATTAGGTTATTAGTTTTTAATGTTCAGCTGAGACGTAAGATGAGACGTTATCTTTCAGTTCTGCGATTGTCAAACTGTTGTGTTCTCATTGAGGAAACAAAAATAATGTACTAAATGGCTTTTTGCCTTTATTGTTGTTAGCTGCCCTGTCTTTGACATTCCCATCGCAACTCAGACCCAGAAATTGATGCAAAATATTCATGCCTTGAAAGACAATATCAACAAACAGCAAATAAAAGTCTGACAGCTGTGGGCAACAAACAACAAAAAGAAAGATAAGGAAAAAAAAGTAAATGTTTTTCTCGAAAGGCCTGGGATTCTCCCCATTCTACCCCAAGCCTTAATTCTTATTCTTGAGTAACTTGTTTTATTGTTTTGAAAAATGTGTTTCTGTTAATCAGGGGTGTTTAATGGAAAAAATAGAAGGTGTCTTTGCTCTCTCTTTTTTTTTTTTTTTAAATCGTATCACCCCGAGCAAAGCAGTAACGCCACTGATGTGCAGGGGGCTATGTAATAGTGAAAAGATTGGAAAAGAGAAAGCCGGAAACCACATCCTAAACAGGAAACAAGGGATGAGCCTCTTAACCTGTTCAATAGATGTGGGTGGAGTGTGAACCAGGCGATAGATAGATCTATCTACTCCAATTGAAAAAAAAAATAAAGTGAGAAGATTGGAAAAGAGAAAGCTGGAAACCACATCCTAAACAGGGAACAAGGGATGAGCCTCTTAACCTGTTCAATAGACATGGGTGGAGTGTGAACCGGGCTATAGATAGATTTATCTACTCCAATTATCCATAAGAAATGACACAACAAAAATAACTCGAGTTTCTACACAAAAACCGTTCCGCTTAATTTCAACAATAATTTGCTTTGTACAAAAAAAACATTAACCACACATTTTAAAATATGGCTAAGTGAATTTGCAGGTGTAAAAATTTTTTATTCCATTCTTCTTAATGGGATTGTCAAACTGAGTTCAAGTTCAATTTGGGAAAGTTATTATTAAGTTATTATTCTCTTTACATTAATGCCCTTGGAAAAGGCATGAATCCACTTATTTTTCTAATTTTAAATAAAAATAATAGAACATTTAGGACCTTCAAACTCCATAAAGCACTTGCTATTGAGGATTGGCTGAAACTCAACCCCAGCCTCGATACAATTTCCCATCATCACTGAAACTACACAAATATCATTCCATGTGATTTTAGTCACACAATTAACCAATAATTTCCTGGAATGAACAATATGGCAAAAATAATACAATGACAAGAATCACCTTCACCAGAATCAAAATTAATTACAGTTTTCACCTTCAATAATAACGACTTTGTTCAACTTAAAATTTTGATAATTTTCAATGAAAAATTCACTCTTTAAAAAGCCAGATTTGATTGACCAAAAATCCAATGTGAAACTTGTAATTACATTGTAATTATGAACACATTTGGTCAATCAATAAATGATCAATCTCGTCCATACATTGATATTAAACCAGATTACCGCACCCAAAACTCCAGTAGCCTAATGGAACAAAAGAAGCAACATTTCTTCAAAATTGGTGATTCCAACCTTATGATACTCATTTCCCTGAACAATCTAAGTAAATATTCCTCTGAAAATATTGCTTACTTATACAATCACATGAAGATATTAAGATTAATTTGCTATTCAATTTCATATCGATGTCAATATTCATAGAAGAGACTTTATACAAAATACTACCAATCATTTTTAAATCAACTAAATTGCAATGTGTACATAATTTTACATTTAAATTTTATTTCTTTATCACTTGCAAATATTGTGAATAAATCTTTTTATTTTTATTTCAACTAACAATTTATGCATCACTAGCAGTATAGCCTGGCATTGCTTGGGTGTAATGAAGTTTTAAAACTAATCCATGGTCCTGGAGCTCAGACTCTTTGAACGTTGGCACAAAAGACTAAAAAGCAATAGTTGTTTCCAGTTAAAGCGAAACCGTAAACTGAAAGAAAAATGAATGGATGTAAGTCAAATTTTGATTTCCTGCTATCGATATCAAATAAGTTTTTTCGTCGTAAACTGAATTTTGAAGGCTAAATAAGTCCTCAGAGTAAATGGTATCATGGCTGAGACTAAGAACTACAATTATACCTCCTTAGAGTCAAAGTCGAAGCAAAAACTAAAATAAAAGGGCTGGAAAAATACAGACATACAGGCAGATAAACAGACACACACACAAACATCTTGCCTTTTATATATATATATATATATATATATATATATATATATATTATCGATTTTCTGCACTATTGTAAGAACTGCAACCTTGAAACTTCTGAATACCGTTTCTTATGTATTTGTTTATGAGTGTATCAAATTTGATTAAAATCGGACCACTACTTCTATAACCCAATTCTTTTGATTATCGATTTTTTATATTTATCAGTGGTACCTCAACAAAAAACCTAGCTAAGAACACTCACAGACGCTTATAGTACAACTGTGTAAATTTTCAAGAAAATCGGTTCAGCCATTTCAGAGTCTATAGGTAACGGACACACACGCATATACACACAGAGAAAGTTCTATTTATAAATAAGTTTAGATTTTCAAAATTACTTCTGTTCATCGTAACTGCTTTCCATTGTCCAATCATATTTTGTCACTCTCTGATAGCAAAATACATCTAAAGATGGTGAGCTTAGCATTTTGTCAATTTGGTCAGCAATCCTACCTTTGGACTTTGTATGAATTCCCTACCTTAAATATTTTATTTAATTCCTAAATTATTCAAACGCATACCTTAATCATTTCAATCTACAGCCTCATGGTTCTTCTCGTGCTGTTTCAATCTTTGAGATTATGTTCTCTTATTAGCTTACCAATTATCCTCATTCAAAGAAATGTTGGAACATCAAAGAGAATTTATGAATAGACTTGAACAGTGAAACTTACAATATAGTTGGCAGAAAAAGCAATTGAAAACAGGCTTCAAAATAACACAACACATTCCTGCATTCTGCTAACTGTAGAAAGAGAAAGGTCAATCAATTTTCTCTGATTACTTGAAGGTTTTAGAATCAGTATATGTTAAGTCCTACCAACCATCTCTTGATAAGCAGAAAGGGTTGGTAGGCATAAAGGTAATTAGCTTTTAATGTTATATTTTTTGTTTATATATGACATTAGTTTAGACTGTATATTTTTTAGTTGCTATACACATTTCCTTTTTCCTTGATTTTTGCTCTGATGAGAGAAGACATAATTAAAACAGCCAAGGTAGTTATATTTTGGCATTAACAATTTACAGTAACATATTTTTTTACACCTCTTTTTTAAAGAAAATTGTGTATTTAGGCAGAAAATTTTCTTTTAGACATGTCAGATTAAATAAATTGCAAACATTGTTTCTGCTTATTTTTAATAAAATCCATTCATACTCACAGATAATCTTTCTCAAATTATAATTGCACATCATGAGCCATGTAATGCTTGAGATGCTCTTCTTCTATGTGCCCTGTCCCTTCAGGACGTAGGCGATCATGGCTCTCCACGTCTCCCTATCCCTTGTGGCTCTTAGTATGTTTGCTCCTGTTGCTCCCGGCAACCCCCGTTCCGTCATCCACCTGATCAGGCCCTGCAAATATGTTATCCGCTGTCTTCCTCTGTCTCTCCTTCCTTCTATCTGTCCAGTCAGTATCAGGTTCTCCAGGCTCTCCTTCCTCATTGCATGTCCCAGGAACTTCAGTTGTCTCTTTCTGATGCTCAGCATCAATTTCCTTTTTGTTGCCATTCTTTCTAACACCTCGTCGTTGCTTGTATGCTCAGTCCATGATATCCGTAGCATCCTTCTGTAGAACCACATTTCGGCTGCTTCCAGTTTTGTCCTCATTTTCGATGATATTGTCCACATTTATTTAAAAAGACATCATAATCCATATTTTTGTGTGCTGTAATAGAAAGTCCCACACTCCCAATTGCACACGTGGATTGACTATATTATTAGCTGTTATGTCGTGAGTAAAAATAAATAACTCAACAACAGGAATAGGTTAATCGTTGTATTCCGTGAAAATAGTATTTACAAAGGTTATTAGTATCCAATACAAGAATAAAGGTTAATCGTCTCAACCGTCGTAAGACGTAGTATGAGCAATGGGTACTTCCGGGCCGTCACCGGAAGTCTACGACTGACTTGTCGATCGGCTGCTCGGCACACTCTCCAACATAGATGCCACCATTACTTTACATAGTAATGGAATAGTCCATTATAACAGAATAGGCATGGGCGTCCCAACAGTAGCCATATATACTGAGCACAGGAGATACCTGTAACTTGTTTCAGCAATTACCTGCCACCAGATTCCCTGTTTGGTCATTGTGTATTCTCTTTACAATAAAGTTCTCTTCTTTCATCAATGCACATGTTGATGTTCTCTCAATTGAGTACCACCTTGTCTGTTTGAAGCCTCTTTAAAGGATACAGCATTCTGATACCTATTAGCCAGATGTTCACACTTTTTCTTTAGTACATCAGGAGCAATGGTTTTCAGCTGATTTGTTTGTTTGTTTGAAGTTTTATGGCATATCAACCACTATGGGTCATTTAATGCCAAATTCAGCCTGTACATATATATTAAAAATATATACACTTTGTATAAACAATTTAGGGATAATGTCCTTGAGCCACGACATGTTTATTCTTACACCGGTAAGTGATTTCAAATGTTTCTATCTAGCATGCGTTAGTTATTTATATCAAGCAGTTTGATTTGTTTCTATAGTCAATTGATGCAGTTTTCCATTATCAGTTTTATTTACAGTGTGTAAAAGGCCAGTGTAGTTTTATCCAACAGTGATTTGGTTGTTTAGTTTTTTATGGTATATCAACCTTGATCGGTTGATTATTCTGGGTTATGATGAGATATTATATTTTTGGATATAATCCTGTCTCTCTCAAGAAAGAGAGAACATCATCCATTTCCACCTTCTCAAACAAATTTCTCATATCTGTTTTAAAATGCTGCTCTCTGGTTCTAGCTAGTGCGCCACATTCCATTAGAATATGTTTGATTGTGTAAGGTGTTTGGCATGTCAAACACTGTGGTGGTTGTTCCTGCGTGAGTATAAAAGAATGAGTGAGTTTTGAGTGGCCAATACGCAAGCGTGATATGATTTTCTGAACCTCGACCTCCATTCTCCCAGTGTAGGTTTTATTTGGTAGAGTTTGTTGTTAGTGTTGTCATTCCAACGTTGTTGCCATTTTGTTAAAAAGAATTTATATATTTGAGGTTTCAAGTCTGTATATGGAATACTGATATTCTCCGGGCTGAGCTCTAAGGCCAATTTTGCTGCCGAATCAGCTCTTTCATTTCCATGCACTCCAATGTGGCTAGGTATCCAGCACATAATTATATCTTTGTGACTAGACATAGAGTCTAGTCTACTCAGCAATTTAACTATTAATGGGTTTTCTAGACATTTGTTTTTCACTGTTGTTAATACCGAGAGTGAATCTGAAAATATGATAAATTTGTTGTGTTTGCCGATGGAAATTATGTTGAGCCCAAGATCAATTGCACAGACGTCTGCTGTAAAAATGAACTTTCCATAGGAAGGGCTTTTTGGTATACGATTTTATTAAGTACAGAAGCACATGCTGATCTATTGCTATCCTTGGATCCATCTGTAAATATATATTGGTGATCCGGATGGTTTAGGAGTATAGTATGAAATTTTTCCAGAAAGGTAATGGGATGTGTTTTTGCTTTTGGTAGTTTGTTTAATTGAAGGATTACTTGAGGTTCTTTGATGGTCCAAGGTGGAACTTGTGTGAGTGTACTTTTATGTATTCTTTTAATAGGAATTTTGCATTCATGGAGAATAGTCTCCATTCGAAATGGTTTGATTGCATTTTCTTTTTGTTGAAACTGTTGCTTATGTTTAGAATTGAAAATGCAGTCATAAGCTGGGTTGGTTGGACATGACTTCAATTTTAAGTAATATTGGAGACCCAGCTTTACGCATCTAAGTTGTAGAGGAGCTTCATGGGTTTCAGTGTATAAACTTTCAGCTGGAGAAGTTTTGAAGGCTCCTAGGACCAGTTTTAGTCCTTCATGGTGAATTGGGTCAAGGTTCTTAAGGTAAGATTTCCTGGCAGATCGGTAAATAAATATACCGTAATCTAATTGGGATCAGATTAGGGCTCTGTATAACTTGATAAGGGCTTGATGATCAGCCCCCCCATTTTGTATGGGCGACTACTCGTAAGAGTTGTTGAGCACGGGCCGTTTTAGATTTTAAATGCCTTATATGAGGTATGCAAGATAATTTCCTGTCGAATATAACTCCCAAGAATTTATACTCATTAATGACCGGTATTTTTGTGTCTTCCAGCTTTATGACTGGGCCATTGTGCATTTTCCTCAGCTGACAAAAATGCACACATTTTGTTTTGCTTTTAGATATCTTGTATCCGTTTCTATGTACCCAATGTATTATTTTATTGATGCATTGTTGCAGTTGGTATTCTGCAGTCCTCATATATTTTGATCTGGAAGTGATGCAGAAGTCGTCAACGTAAAGATAGTCATCAATTCCAGTAGTGAGGAACTTTGTTAAACTGTTAATTTTTATATTGAAAATTGTCACCGATAGGATACTCCCTTTTAAGTAATATTAATAGTAAATACTATTTTGTGAAAAAGAATTTATATATTTGAGATTTCAAGTCTGTATATGGAATACTGATATTGTCCGGACTGAGCTCTAAGGTTTTGAGGTAATACCTGTAACTTGTTTCAGCAATTACCTGCCACCAGATTCCCTGTTTGGTCATTGTGTATTCTCTTTACAATAAAGTTCTTTTCTTTCATCAATGCACATGTTGATGTTCTCTCAATTGAGTACCACCTTGTCTGTTTGTAACCTCTTCAAAGGATACAGCATTCTGATACAGATAAATCTATGAGGTAGTCCATAAACTTGGACTACCTCGTAGTCCAAGTTTATGGAGATCTTTCATTATTCCAAACTTCCAGGTGGTTTCATAAGTCTTCTCCAGGTCAAAGAAAATTGCTATAAGATGTTGTTTTGGGATATTGGCCTCTCTTATGGAGCTTTACAATTTAACCAAATGATCCATTGTTGATCTGTTTTCAAAAACAGATCTGGCGATAAGTTTATTGGATTCAAGGTACCAGATCAGTCTTTTGCTAATCATGCGCTCCATTGTTTTACAGAGGCAACTCGTGAGAGCTATTGGACGATAGTTGGATGGGTTTGTGTCGTCTTTTCCAGGTTTAGGTATTGGAATGACAGTTACTATTTTCCATGTTTCTGGGACTGTCCCATGTGTCCAGATATCATTAAATATTTTGAGGAGGTAGGTCAGTGATTTGTTTGGTAGATGTTTTAGAAATTCATAATGAATTTCATCAGGGCCGACTGCTGTATTGTGTGATGCTTTGATTGCTTCTTTCAGTTCCGCTAATGTAAACAGAAGATTATATTTTTCAAGATTCAGTCAGTCAGTTAAGTGCCATACTTGATACACGCTTGGGCGATCATGTCTTGAAAGAGACATGACTGACTGGGCATAAGATTATCCTGTAGTAGGTTGCCATTGCTTTCTGTGGTAGTCTAGTTGCTAGCCAAAGCTATAGAACCCAATCTGTCCTGTTATTTGACTCATAGCTAGAGGGGAATAGATGTATTATATTATTACATAGTAATTAGTGGGGGATCAGTTTATTACTTCATAACAATAGAAAACCAGTCCCTCACTTTATGACCAGTAGAAGCCTTATTCATGATTCCAACTATTTTATCCAGTCAGTCAGTTAAGTGCCATACATGATACACGCTTGGGCGATCATGTCTCGAAAGAGACATAACTGACTGGGCAGAAGATTATCCCGCAGTAGGTTGCCATTGCTTTCTGTGGTAGACTGGTTGCTCACCAAGGCTATAGAACCCAATCTGTCCTGCTATTTAACCCATAACTGGAAGGAATATCCACTGTACCACAACACACATCTGCATTTTCAAGATTATTTGTCTTAAAATTAAGTTTTTGTTTTTCAACGAGGTTTTCTTATAAGTAATGAATTGTGGGTTAGAGGTGTTAGGGTTTTCAGCTGAAGAAAGAAAACAGATTTCCGACCTGCGAATATGACTACACATTTTGTCAGTTCAAAGATTAAAATGTCCAGAATAAGGAAGAATATTTCCACCTTGAACTTTTCAATTTTACTGAGAAGTACCTTTTCTGCTGATCCATTTTGTTCTCATATCTGTTTTCCCATCACAGTGATCTGTATCTGGACACATTGCAATAACCAATGAAAGAAAATACTGTCTCTAACAGAAAGTCATCAGTAGTCTTGGTTAAAAATATTAAATGAGAGTTTTACCAGCAAGTCTGTGCACAAAGACTGGTTGTCCGAGTCAGTTCTTTGATAGGCAGTTTTTAGTGATAACAAAATTGTCTGCAGTGACAAACCAGCTCTTCTGTTTTTATAAGTGGACAGAATCCTTGAAGAAAGTTGAGGTAGGTTGTTCTAGTTCCACATGCCATACCTCTTCCAGATATCTCAGTTTCAGTTTTTTTCTTTTTAGTAACTCAACTCACCAATTTTTTGTTCACTTCTGCTGAGGCCAGGTATTGAACTCACAACTCTTTAGACCAAGTCACTGGATTACTTTAACCAATGCTTTTCTCTACTGAGTCAATCTATATTATAATTCTGCTTTTTACTTCCTTAGTTAGTTAGTTCCTCCGTACGTTACACCACACTCTCTACACAAGCTTTTCCTTCCCCTCTATCTTTTTACTCTCTTCAGCCTTTTGCTCACCTTTGTCAAATGGAAGGATAGTAAAGAGTGAGAAAGTAGGAGGAGAGAGCCTATAGCATTGCCATATCAGTAGCAGATTAAGCTGGTGGTTGTAGCAGAAATTTTCTGTGTATATGTGTATATGAATATTATACTGTACAATATAGTAAAAATAGATAGGTTTGTTGTCATATCCCGTGACCTAATAACAAAATTTTTGACCTCTACACCCTTGGCCATTACTCAGTTGGTCTTTTCTGTTTACACTGGACACAGGAGCCTTTAAAGTAACTTTAATTATTTTAAAAAATTTTTTAATCTCTTCTAACATTTTTGAAATTTTGTCAGAAATTTTTGTTTTGATTTCAGTTGAGTTAGCGGCTAAAGAAACGTTACGACTGATTTACAATGGAATTGTAATGATTGCATCACCCACTTTTTTCAGTGACAAACACATTAATTTGGAAATTCTCGCAAAAATCAAATAATAGTTGGTTTTTAATGAAACTATCAGTACTCATTCACAAACGAATGAAATTATTTGTGAAATTATTTTTTTTTAATCTTGATTAAAAATGTTTACAATGGACACAGGAACCATGATTTTTCAGTAATAAAAAGATTTTTCCCTTTCAAAATCTCTCACAGTAATGTAGGACATTACTTTTATAGATATTTTAATAAAATTATACTGTGTTATCATTATTTTATTATCCAATACCTTTATGTTTGAAAATGTTACTATCATTTGTAGTATGACAGAGTAAAATTTTTCCAGGAAATCATAATTATCCTTCTGTAGAAATTCCACGGGTTCTGCTAGTCATTTATTATTTTCAAGAAATAGAATGTTAGCTTAACTTATTCAAAATTCATCTGCATTTATGAAGCTAATCCACCTACCCTAATCCACTAGGCAGGTATTCATCACACAAAATTGTCTATTATAGAGGATAAAAATTTTCACACAAAGCCTAAATTTATCTTATAAATGCAACATTATTATCCATGAAGAGTTCTAGATAAGCAAAGTTAACATTCCATTTGTTGTGAAATAATCAAAATTAATCAGTAACCATGTCAGCTCCTTTTACAATCCAAACTACAAGGAACATTACAGTTGTCAGGTGATAAAATATATTATTTTAAACAAAAATAATTATATAAATGAAGATAATATTGTAAGATATAAAATAATTTGTCTCTAAGTAATTTACTTGTATCACAGAAAGTTCAAAATATGATGGGTGACGATATGTAAGTACATTCACAGATAGAACTATTTTTTTTTTTTAATCGTATCACCCCGAGCAAGGCGGTAACGCCACTGATGTGCCGGGGGCTACATAATAGTGAAAAGATTGGAAAAGAGAAAGCCTGAAACCACATCCTAAACAGGGAACAAGAAATGAGCCTCTTAACCTGTTCAATAGACGTGGGTGGAGTGTGAACCGGGCGATAGTTTAGTCTGTCTACTCTAATTGAAAAAAAAAAATGAAAAGGAGTGAAAAGATTGGAAAAGAGAAAACCGGAAACCACATCCTAAGCAGGGAACAAGAGATGAGCCTCTTCACCTGTTCAATAGACGTGGGTGGAGTGTGAACCGGGCAATAATATTGTCAGAATAAGAGAAATGGTACAAATTAAGAGCACAGGACAGAGTTGGATTCCCTTGCAAAAAATGGCATTAATATAATTTCACAATAAAAACTTAAAAACATATATCTAAGAAAGTATATTAAACGAATTACCTCAAAATGACTCAAATTTAGCATTAACTACCCATTTATGTTATACATCTCCTACCCTAAAAATATCAAGATAGCTTTTAATTAAACAAGAATTCACTTTTTAACTCAGAAATGTTTTAGTGAAAAAAAAAAAAATATATTTAAGTGTTCTGTGGCATGCTTCTTTCTCTCCTTATATTAACTGAAATTCATGTATCACAGATGCATTGACGGCTCTAATCAAAGATAATCAAGAATCCTTGTATCTCAGTGACCTCAGGAGAAATGAGTACTTTGCCTGCATGAAACGCATGTCCATTTATGGCAACTGTTCTGATGAGCTTTTCTCCCTGGTGCCTCAACTATATGAATTTATTTGCACTACTAGGTTGGCATATAGGTCTCACTCTTTTACCATTAAAATAGTTAAATGTAACTGTTACTTCTACTCGAATAGTTTCTTTTCTCGCACTTCCTGTCTGCAGAACTCCCTTCCGTTTCCTTGCTTCTTTGATAGCAACAAGCTCTAAAAATTTAAATACAACATTAATTAACATTTTTTTTCTTCTTGAATCCTGTTCATCTTTTATTCTAATCATCAATACCCCAGGTATCCAGTCTTTTCTCTCACTGTAAGCCCCTGCGTATAAATGGTTGCCTCGCCTTGCTTTGGGGGGGGGGATGATTAAAAAAAGAAACAAAGATTAAATTTCCTTTTAACCTAATTGCAAATGCCAATCTACTGCTAAATAACAAACTAAGCCTCATTAGGACGGAAAACAAGTCTGTTCCAACCCTATATTCAATTAATATCATCTATGTTGAAGGTAAGAGAAAACTGGGACAGGCAGTGGTCAGGGAGGGAGGCTCTTATTTTGATGTTGATTAACAATAAAGCTGTTGGCCTGTCATCATTTCTGGTATTGGGTGAGTTGAAGAATGCCAAAATGCCAAGCCTTCAGACTTCTGTAATCAGAAATGACAAGCAAAGTAAAGTTCTAGCAAAAGTCTTCTCAAAATAAAAACATTTTTTGTAAAGTAATGATCGCTTTAATCAATAAAGGACTAACTGGAAATTGCTGGTTTATCATAACCAATAATAAAACTAAAATCAAATATATATATATATATTTTCCATTTGTAAACGAGTTATTACGTGACCTAGGTTTCTACCATGGCTGGTGTCTTCAGGCGATTCGCAATAACTATAATATATAACATAGTGGTGATCCACGTATACTGTCTTAATATGTATAGGAAAAACTACTAAAATGTTGTAAGTTAAAAAATGTATTTTTTGACAGTATTTATTTATTTCTATTATTATATTTAGAAATATTTTAATAGAAATAAACAAATACTGTAAAAAAAAAATACATTTTTAAACTTACAACTTTTTAATAGTTTTTCCTATATATATATATATATATATAGTTATTGCACACGCCAGTCACCGAAAGAACTTAATTCGTTTCTGAAGAGTAACCGCTCTCTTTCTATATATATATATATATATATATATATAGAAAGAGAATGATTACTCTTCAGAAATAAATTGAGTTCTTTCGATGACTGGCGTGTGTATACACTGCTTATACACAAGACGTTAACATTTCCCTTCTCTTATTCCATGCACCTATGGCTTAGGGAGTAGTATCATCGACTGATACCAAATCAGTCGAGTTTCGATCCTGGCCAGAAGCAAGTGGATGTGTCTAGCCACAGTGATGAGATGTGATACAACAGGCTTGTATGTGGATGACCTATATATACATATATATATATAAACATTTAAATCCAGTGATATTCATTTTTATCTTTTTTATTTAAAACTTTCTCTCTCCCCAACCCTCCTAGCCAGTGTTTCGCTCGATCTGCAAATCTAACACACATTTTATCTCCTGTTCTCACTTTTATTTCTTCTTTTTTCTTTCTTCCTCTGTTAATTTTGAATTTTTATATGTAAAATATATATATATATATATATATATATATATATATATATATAATTATTTAGTTTTTGATCATAATTAAATTAGACCAGTACACAGTTGTATCAAAAAGTGTTCAATGCAATTATATTGTAGAATGCTTCAATATTTTTCATTTGTAAATGAAAAATATTAAAGAATATATACATATATATATAGTAGCAATTATAATTGTTGACACTCAGTGGATCAGTGACAGAAAGGCATTTAAGACAAGCAGACTTTGTAATAAAGTGCTCAGTATTAAAGAAAGAGCATTAAGAAAATTAATATTAGTGAAAGGTTGTCACTTAGCTGATTGATGTTAGCATCATCATTCAGACTTCAGAGTTTCATAGACAGGTTTTCCATCCAATTTTCAGGAGTTATTTTCAATTAACTATTAATAGTTCCATATTTGTGCTGTTTGATATTATGAATTCTTCATTTACATGGGTTTACGCATATTTCCTACTTTAGTAGGTGTTGTCACTCAGTCATTTTTTGTCAATTGTTTTTTTTGCTTTTCTCCTTCCTTCTTTTTTTTTTGCAGGAAATATTCCTGTGTCATGTTTTGATTTATGACCTACTAGCAGTATAACCCAGCGTTACTCAGGTGTAATGAAAGCTTTAAAACTAAGCCATGGTCCTGGAGCTCAGACTCAGCCTAAAGAATATTTGAAATAATAAAATAACTGCGACAATTTACCAATCGCACCTTTATATATATGTACCAGCAGTTATATATTAGTTATATATATATATATATATATATATATATATATATGTACCAGCAGTATAGCCCAGTGTTGCTCGGGTGTAATGAAAGCTTTAAAACTAATCCATGGTCATGGAGCTCAGACTCTTTAGATGTTGGCACGAAAGACTAAAAAGCAATAGTTGTTTCCAGTTAAAGCAAAACTGTAGACTGAAAGAAAAATGAACAGATGTAAGTCAAATTTTGATTTCCTGCTATCGATTTAAATATATATATATATATAAAATCGATTTTCTGCACTATTGTAAGAACTGCAACCTTGAAACTTCTGAATACCATTTCTTATGTCTTTGTCTATGAGTGTATCAAATTTGATTAAAATCAGACCACTCCTTCTATAACCCGATTTTTTCAAGAATCGATTTTTGATATTTATCGAGGGTACCTCGGCACAAAACCTAGCTAAGAACACTCGCAGACGCTTATAGCACAACTGTGTAAATTTTCAAGAAAATCAGTTGAGCCATTTCGGAGTCTATAGGTAATGGACACACACACAGACGAAGTTCCATTTATAAATAAGTTTAGATTTAGATTAGATTGTTTGTAGAAGTGTCATTGCTTTTTAATGTCTGAATATTAAATGCATGTATATGTACTCATATACACATATCTATACATATGCACATATCTATACATATGCACATATCTATACATATATGCACATATCTATACATATATGCACATACATGTTTTTGTGTTGTAATAATTATAAATGTTAGTTGTAGGTGGATTTTTTATTTTGTTTATTACTTTGAAGTTCGTTACACTTATTTTATTTGTATGTTTTGTTTTAATTAGTATTTAGGTCGAAAAGTAAGTATTTATTTATGTGCTTATATTTACCCATTATTTCTTTTTTTGTTCTTTAAGAGTTTATTTTGGTTTTCAAAAGTAAGAAACAGGACAATTTCACTAGAGACAAAGAAGAGAGTACTGGATTGCTATGTGTTGTCAGTTCTCCAATATGGCAGTGAATGCTGGACAGTATCACAGATGAAGGAAAGACTAGAAGCAACCAAAATGTGGTCCTAACAGAAGCATACTGGATATAAAGTGGGGGATCAATTCCATATTACAATCAATATATAAATTGACCCATCACTTTGTGGTCACAACAGTTTCTATATATTTATATTCCTGAGATCCACAAGGATGCATTCCATGAGCTGAGTAAAGTATTAAGAAGCAGGATAATTTCGTTAGAAACAAAGAAGAGAGTAATGGATTGCTATGTGATGTTGGTTCTTCAATACAGCAGTGAATGTTGGACAATATCATCAAAGATGAAGGAAAAACTTGAAGCAACTGAAATGTGGTTCTACAAAAGGATGCTGCGAATATCATGGATCGAGCATGTGAGCAATGATGAGGTCTTAGAAATGATGGAAACAAAAAGGAAATTAATACTGAGCATCAGGAAGAGACAGCTGAAGTTCCTGGGACATGCAATGAGGAAGGAGGGCATGGAGAACCTGATACTAACAGACTAGATAAGGGGAAAAATAGACAGGGGAAAGCAACAGATAACATATTTGAAGGACCTAATCAGGTGGATGATGGAATGAGGATTGCATGGTGTAACAGGAGAAGGCGTGCTAAGAGCCACCAGGAATAGAGAGATGTAGAAAGCCATGATTGCCTACATCCTGAATGGACAGGGCACATAGAAGAAGAAGATTGCAATTTCTGCACTTGATATCTTTCATGATTTGATATTGGTGGGGACATTGTTCTCTTTTTGGCACCATGTGTATTTTGATAGAGTTATATTGCTTGCATATTTTTCTGTTTTAAATGACATTTTGTAGTTGTTATATCTTTCTTTAAAACTTATTTCCATGAGGCCTATATAATTTGTGATGGTAGATTTGTATATTACATTATTTGTTAAGTGAACAGTTTTCTTTGTTTCAGCAGTTACATTTGTTGGTGTTATTTTGTTTGTTGTGACTGTTTTTGGTTTTGTTGAGTACTATTTATGTTTGGTTATTAATTTCTTCATATTATCAATGCAGTTGTAACTGATTTTGATTACGCATTTGTTGATGATTTTTGATAGTTTGAGGGAATTGTTTCTCAATTTTTTCAAAAAATATTTTCCCTATTTTTGTTTTTATTGCATTATTGTTGTGGTTATTGAATCTGATCATATTTTTTGTAGCTTTTGTATTCATTGTTCTTTTATTCTACTCTGTTTAAGTTGCCAGTGATTTTTTAGTGCTGATCTATATATTTTTTTGTTTTTACTGAATATTTCTAGGCTGCTAGAATTTGTTGAAATTCTTTTATTTATAGATAGGGGTATATGCTTAAATAATTTAATGGGGTGGTTGGAGTTTTTGTTATTGTATGATTGTTGTTTGTTTTTCGATATGGTTTCAGTGATTAGGTTGAATTAGGTAGAGGTTTCGTTATTTAGGTTGAATGTTATATCTAAAATATTTACTATTTTTTTACTGTAATTTAATCTATTGGAAATCCTAGTGTTTTGAAGGTTTTTATTTGTTTACTTATTTTTTCATTACTTCTGTTGTTACAGTTTTTTATGATAAATAAGTCATCGTCCCTATATAAACCTATGTCTTTTTTTTTTTCTACAATCATATCGCCCCCAAGCAAGGCATTTTACTGCCACTGTTTTGCAGGGGGTTTCATAGGAGGAAAATTATAAGAAAGAGTGACAGGTTATAGGGGGTGTAAGGAAGTGGGTAAGAGAAGGATGAGAATACTGATGAAAGTGGAGTGGACGAAGAAAGGAGCATAAGAGAGAGGATGCAGGTTAGTGAGATAGGAGATAACTATTGACTTTACATTTAAATTCTTGGAGATTGTAGCTGCCAGGGAAGCAAGTAAATGAAAGGGAATTCCACAGGCAGAAAGTGTGAGAAAAGAAGCTGCTGGAGTAGAATTTGTGTTTACATTTTATTGGTTTCACATGAAAAAGCTTGGGACCTAGTTGTTAATCTTGTGGCTCAAGTAAATTCATATATAGGGGGCACCAGTGAGCTAAGTTCATCTGAGCAGAAGCTGTGAAAGTATTTATACAAGAGACACAGGAAAGCCACATTGTGCTGGTGAGAAAGTGACTGTATCTGAGCTGCCAAGTCGGGATTGATCACATTACAGATTCTCTGTTGGATTTTGTCAAGGACACCTAGGTGGATAGCAGGAGCACCTGACCAGATAGGGCAGCAGTATTCAATGCACAGGTGCATGGTAGATTTATATAATTTCAAATGGGAAAAACTTCCTGGCTCTACACAGAGAACCAACTTTCTTAGCAATGGATTTAGCTATGGGTTCTGTATAGTCATTCAACTTAAGGGCTGTTGTGAAAGTTAACCTGAGGAGGTGCAGTGATCCATGCTAATGGGGTTAGGAGCAATTGTCTGTGATGGTTAATAGATAGCAGCTTTGTTTATGATGCATTAAAATTCACAAGCCATTTCTTACCCAGGTCCGCCATGGATTAGAGGTCCTTTTCAAGATTTTTGTTAATAATATTTGATTATTACTCTTGTTTCAATGTCAAGTCATCTAGGTTGTTTTTTAAATTCACATTCTTTTGAGAGAGGTGCATTTTTATCCAAGGCAGATATATAAATACAATATACAAATATATATCTTTTTTTTTCTCAGTGGTTAAAACCTGCCAAATATTCCACCACATTAGAACATAACAAATTTAAAGATATACAAAACGAGCAGTATAGCCTGGCATTGCTCGGGTGTAATGAAAGCTTTAAAACTAATCCATGGTCCTGGAGCTCAGACTCTTTGGACGTTGGCACGAAAGACTAAAAAGCAATAGTTGTTTCCAGTTAAAGCGAAACCGTAGACTGAAAGAAAAATGAATGGATATAAGTCAAATTTGGATTTCCTGGTATCGATATCAAATAAGTTTTTTTCATTGTAAACTGAATTTTGAAAGCAAAATAAGTTCTCTGATTAAATGGTATCATGGCTGAGACTAAGAACTACAATTATACCTACTTAGAGCCAAACTTGAAGCAAAACTAAAATAAAAGGGCTGAAAACAATACAGACATACAGGCAGATAAACAGACACACACAAACATCTTGCCTTTTACATATATATATATTATCGATTTTCTGCACTATTGTAAGAACTGCAACCTTGAAACTTCTGAATATCATTTCTTATGTCTTTGTCTATGAGTGTATCAAATTTTATTAAAAATCTTCTATAACCCTATTTTTTTTATTATTGATTTTCAATATTTATCGGGGGTACCTTGACACAAAACCTAGCTATGAACACTCACAGACACTTATAAAACTGTAAATTTTCAAGAAAATCGGTTCAGCCATTTTGGAGTCTATAGGTAACAGACACACACACACAGACAAAGTTCCATTTATAAATAAGTTTAGATTTAGATATGCCTACATTTCTGATTAGAGCACACTTTAGACTATCTACTGAGAAAGAAATTTTAAAATTACTTAATGCATGTCAATTTTGCATCTCTCTTCTAATGGAAGATTATAAGGAGCAGTAGCCTTTAAGATTTCACTCACCCAATTGACTCAGTTCATTAAAAACTTAATTGGGTGATTAAAGTTTATTGCTTTAATCGCCTGTGGTTGATTAAAAATCTCACAATGAAATGTGTCCCTTCAAATATAGAAAAAGGAAATCTGATTCCTTTTACAACCCAAAAGTATGCCATTGAAGATTCACAAGTTACTTAAAATGACCTACAATGACATTATTGAACTCTTCAGTCTTATGAATGGCACCTGATTTACATCGAAATGTGTGGTTAAACAAAAGACATTGACATCCCACAATCATCAAAGCAAGATCTGACAAATTAAATTTAGATTGACAATCTTCTGTCTCACTTTTATCGTCCTGGTCAGTGTAAACATTCAGTTAATTAACACTTCCAGAGTGAAGCCAAAATGTCTCTGTTGCCCAGATTAAAGAGGCTCACAGACTTTTAGAAACTCATTTGGAAAAATATTATCCTTGACTCAACAACTATATTTCCTCCCTGCTTACAAAAAGTAAAAATGAACATTTAAAAAATAGTTAAAAAAATTAGCATACATCTCTCAACCATGCACTGAAAAGCAAATTATACAAGTAATTTTTTAATAGAAAATTTTTGAGAAAAGCAGATTTGTTATTTTTATCATCTATGAGATGGAGGTTGTAGTCAAACAGAAGAAAGAAACAACAAATTTAGGTACCTCCACTCAATTGCAAAAAAAACAAAAACAAAAATGAAAACAGCATATCATGATGTTAAAAGGGCTCAAACGTAATAAAAACAAAGTTTTAACTTCAAAATGTTTATGTTATTATTAAGAGAAAAGATCAAATTTTGTTGTTATTATTTTTCAAAAAACTTTAAATCCTTTCTAGCACATTCGAAATTTTAATTAAATTTCATTTTTTGTTTTCTGTCAACAATACATGCTACATTTACAAAAGGCAACTATTAAGAAAATAAAGTCAATTAAAATGATTTTGGGGCGAGTAAATTTCCCTCGCTCTCAACTGCCGGTCGAGTGGACATTTGTTGCTTTTTTATTTCTGTACAAGCAAAAATACTTTTCAAACAAAAAAAAAGAGCTGTTTACAGTGAAGGTGCATTACCTGACAGAACTCTATGGAAGTGGTTCACTATGTTTAGAATTAGTGATTGTACCATCATTGATGAAGAACACTCAGGTAGACCCCCCCCCCCAACCAGATGAAAACCAAATCAAAACACTGATTAAGAATAACCTGCATTATGTTGAAACACTAAATTTATCAAAATTCACCATCCATGAGCGATTAGTGAAGCTTGTATGCTCAAACCAATACGATGTTTGGCTACCACATGATCTGAGTGAAAAGAATCTTTTGGGTCACATTTCTATCCATGATTTGTTGTATATTCACAATGAAAATGCACCCTTTCTGAAAAAAAAAAATGAGATGGGTGATGAGAAATGGATTGTTTACAACAATGTTCATTGAAAAAGATCCTGGAGTAAACGATATGAACCAATTTTAGCCACCCAAAATGCAAATCTTCGTCTGAAAAATCATGCCATGCATCTGGTGAGACTCAAAAAGAATCCTTAACTAAAGGCAGCAATTCAAGAATAATGCCCATAATTAACAAACAGAAAAGGTACCATTTTCTATCAGGATAATGCCAGATCTCACATTTCTTTAGTTATCCGGTAAAAATTGTTGCGGCTTGATTGGGATGTTACCCCATCCATCATATTCACCAGACAATGATCCTTATGGATTTTCATTTTTTTATAATCATATTGCTCCAAGCAAGGCATTTTACTGCCACTGTTTTGCAGGGGGTTACATAGGAGGAAAGTTATGAGAAAGAGTGACAGGTTATAGGGGGTGTCAGGAAGTGGGTAAGAGAAGGATGAAAATACTGATGAGAGTTAAGTGAACGGAGAAAGGAGCATGAGAAAGAGGATGCAAATTAGTGAGATAGGAGATGACCGTTGACTTTACATTTAAATGCTTGGAGATTGTAGTTGGCAAGGGAGCAAGTAAACAGAAGGGATTTCCACAGGCAGGAATTTGTTTTTATAATCATATTGCCCCAAGGAAGGCATTTGATTGCCACTGTTTTGCAGGGGTTACATAGGAGGAAAGTTATGAGAAAGAGTGACAGGTTTTAGGAGGTATCAGGAAGTGGGTAAGAGAAGGATAAAAATACTGATGAGAGTGGTGTGGACAAAGAAAGGAGCATGAGAGAGAAAATGCAAGTTAGTGAGATAGGAGATGACCATTGACTTTACATTTAAATTTTTGGAGATTGTAGCTGTCGGGGAAGCAAGTAAATGGAAGGGAATTCCATAGGCGGGAAGTGCAAGAAATATTCAGATCTTTGTACAATAATCTGATTGATAAAAAATTTTATTCTTTAGATGACATAAAAAAAACACTTTAATGAGTTCTTTACCAAGAAACCACAAAAATTCTGGGAAGATGGAATCTTTAATTTGAAGGAAAATGAAGAATGTCATGATACAAAATGGTTCATATTTAGGTGAATGACTATTTAATGACATAATTTTGTTTCATGTTTTGATTTCCTTAAAAATCAGCATGAACTTTCTAGACAACCCAATACTATTTGAGTGTAAGTCAAGAAAATAAAGTCAAAATTAAAGAAATATTGACTCTGTCACATCAGGTAACAGAATTATGTGAAATAATACAAAACAACGTAATAGTATAAAAGTAGGTGTATTGACAGGAAAGAGAAGTATTTACAAGAGGTGAGGATTAGTAGAATACAGAACAAGGTAATTAGTATACAGTATCGTCGTAGAGACGTGATAGATTGACTAGTAGAACACTTCCGGTCCAATACCGGAAATAACCAACTGACTCGATCACTCGACTTCCTTTCTCGAGGTATAATCACTACTATTTTATATAGTGATTCGAATAGTCCATTTCCATGGAAAGGTGGAGAGTGCCCCAACAGACTCAAACATTAATAATGGTTGACAATATTTCATGGAATCAAAACTAAAAATCAAAAAATATTCTTAATTGAGAAGTCAGTCACCAATTAATTTCTCAAGTATTTGTTATGTTCTGATATTAAATATATTTCTTTTAAGATTACAGATTAGAAATAATACAAGAAATAAAAATAAAACTCGATCTTCTATTCATATTAACCAAGGTCTCCATTCTGGGAAATAAAGTATTGCAGACATTAATTTCCACACAATGAATTCTAATTAAATGATTTTAATTAGCATCTTAATCAGACAAAACACTTTTTGCTTACGACTGAAAAGTGAACAACCTCTTCACACCAATATTTGTAGATGGAGAAACACTTTGACGAAACTGGTGAAATAATTTCTTGTACAACGGAAAAAGGTAATTACACACCTGATATTCAGAGACGTCCCAAGAAGACAAATGGTTAATTTAGTTTTTTGTTAATTAGAATTATGATGTACTGTAAGGCTGTTTTTATGTGGCTTTAAAGAAAAACCTGCTGAAGTATGATTTTCCATAGACTTCATAAGATTTTGTTCATTTATAAAAAAAAAAATTCAGAGTTAGCTTTGATATTTTAATATTAATCATAAAAATAATCGTGGATCTCATAATAGTCATTATCATAATCCTTAACATAGTTATCATAATAGTCATAATATCATCATATAATAATTCTGCTTGTTCCTTCCTTAGTTAGTGACTTAGTTCCTCCATCCGTTATGCCACTTACTCTCTACACAAGCTTTTCCTTCCCCTCTATCTCTCCTCAGCCTTTCTCTCACCTTTGCAAAACGGAAGGGTAGTAAAGAGTGAGAGAGTAGGAGGAGAGAGCCTATAGCATTACCGTAGCAGTAGCAGCTTAAGCTGACGGTTGTAGCAGTAATTGTGTGTGTGTGTGTGTGTGTGTATATATGTGTGTCTACTGTACAATATAGTAAAAATAGGTAGGACTGTTGTCATATCCTGCAACCTAATAATATTTCTGACCTCTACACCCTTGGTCATTACTCAGTATTTTCTGTTTGCAATTGACACAGGAGCCATGATTTGTCAGTTATAAAAAAAAAAAACAAAAAAAAAAAACACATTTTCTCTTTCAAAATCTCTCACAAAATAGCATACAATATTTTGCTTATGATCTGTGCATATGCCACTTAATATAAAATTACAGTGAAGTAGCTTCTATGAACATTACTTTTATAGACATTTTAATAAAGTGTTATCGTTATTTTAATATCCAATACCTTTATGCTTGAAGACATTACTATCATTTGTAGTATGACAAAGTAAAATTTTTCCAGGAAATCATAATTATCCTTCAGTGGAAATTCCACGGGTTCTGCTAGTTAATCATAAAAATAATAGTGGATCTCATCATAATCATTATAATAGTCGTTATCATAATATCATCATCATACAAGTGGGGGAAATTAAAATCAAGCCGGTACGAAAATTTAAATATCTGGGAAGTGTTCTAGATGAAGACAGAAAGTGTGACACAGAGATCCAAAGGCGAATTGGAATGGTGAAGGATGCATTCCAGAAGCTGAGTAAAGTATCAAGACACAGGAAACTTTCACTAGAAACAAAGAAAAGAGTACAGGATTGATATGTGATGTCAGTCCATCAATATGGCAGTGAATGTTGAACAATATCAATAAAGATGAAGGGAAAACTTGAAGCAACTGAAATATGGTTCTACAGAAGGATGCTGCGGATATCGTGGACCGAGCATGTGAGCAATGACGAGGTGTTGAAAAGGATGGAAGCAAAAAGGAAATTAATATTGAGCATCAGGAAGAGACAACTGAAGTTCCTGGGACATGCAATGAGGAAGGAGGGCTTGGAGAATCTGATACTAACAGGCCAGATAGAAGGAAAAAGAAACAGGAAAACAGCAGATAACATATTTGAAGGGCCTGAGTAGGTGGATGGCAAAACGGGGTCTACAAGACGTTACAGGAGAAAGCATGCTAAGAGCCACCAGGGATAGGGAGACGTGGAAAGCCATGATCACTTACGTCCTGAAAAGACAGGGCACATAGAAGTATAAGATTTATACTGTTTACAAGAATTAGGAGAATTATTATTCTTTTCTTTCTTCTTCTATGTGCCCTGTCCTTTCAGGATGTAGGCGATCATGGCTTTCCACATCTCCCTATCCCTGGCACACTTTATAAGAAATTATAATATGGATATAAAATGGGGGATCAATTCTATATTATAATCAATATATAAACTGATTCCTCATTTTGTGGCCATGCTAGCTTCTATACATTTATATTCTAGATTTATGGGCTTGAGCTAGTGGATGGCAGAGAAGGGGTTTGGGTGGTGTAACAGGAGAAAGTGTGCCAGGGATAGGGAGATGTGGAAAGCCATGATCGCCTACGTCCTGAAAGGACAGGGCACATAGAAGAAGAAAGAAAAGAATAATAATTCTCCTAATTCTTGTAAAAAAATTATTTTTCTGGAAACGGAAATGACATCGTTTATATTCTTTACAGGCAAATAATTTAGCCAAGGCAGAACTGGCGCTGCCTTGATTTGATTAAAAATCAAAGTGAATGACTTCATACAATGGGTACTTGAACATTTGCTTGAACCAAAATTCATTCTCGTTCACAAGACTTATCGGCTTTTCGACATTCCTCGATTCAATATGGCTGACAAATTCAATATCAATCAATCAATTTGCTCTGATCGGTGTTAAGTGACTAATTGATATGCATTAAGTGTCAAAGACTTCTTCTGTCATTTAATGAACTCGCAATAATTCTCTTTTACATCTTGTATTCTTCAGTCTTTTTTACCTTTATTTCATTAACCTAGAATTTTTTCTATTAACAATTCAATTTGATTCAGTAAAACTAAAAGTGAATAAAATATAAAGGAAGAAATCAATAATTATTTTCAGTTTGAGGGGAAAAAATACCAGATGCTAAAGTAAAAAGTGATTTTATTTTAACTGTACATTTATTTCAACAGCTTGTCTTCAGCAAGTTTTTCACTGGTTTCCTTCTGTATTTTCTACATATATTTTCATGGCTTTATTTACTTGTGTTACTAAATTGGCAATTAGGTCCCACCATTTTACTGTCAAAATAGGCAAATGTACTTCTACTCCAGTATTTTCTTTTCTCACACTTCCCACCAGTGGAACATTCCTCCGTACAATTGCTTCCCTGATAGCTTTATAACTAAGTGCAATGCAAATTGCCATCTTCTATCTCCTTAATTCCTATCTTCCTCTTATTCTTTTATTGACATCCCCTGTACCTAGTTTTCTTTTTCTTCACCCCCCTCCTCTAATTCCCTGCACACCACTGGCAGTACTGCTTGGGATTAAACAATTATAAAAAGTAAAATATAAAATTCTAGCAGAGCGATAAAATTCTCTTTCAACACAAGCTATGCTAAGTTGGTTCAAGCAAGAATTGTCCATGAAATATTTTGTTCCCATCAGTTCTGGATAAACCATTAACAAAGTTCTTAAGAAAAAAACAAATCATCTGTGACTGCTATTATGAATAGGCTTGAGGTTATTTCATCTTCATCTCACAAGACTAAGCCCTTTGCAATGAACTTTACCTTAAATTCCACACTTGATGAACAAATGAATTCTCCCTCTCTTATGAAGTAGACACTTATTTATAAATTCATCAATAATCTTTATTCTACGAAACCCAAACAAAACCCATGCTGTTCAGAATAATCTCATCGTCGGGCTGTGGCTTCCTTCTGTCTCTTCTATAAATATTTTCATGGCTTCTGTTCTGATGAACTTGGGTCACTGGTACCCCCTCCATAAGAATTTACTCAGGCAACCAAACTAGCAACACGGTCTCACCCTTTTACAGTTAGATCAATCAAATGCAGGCAACAATTATTTTTCCAGCAGTTTCTTTTCTCACGCTTCCCACCTGTGGAACTCCCTTCCATATACTTGCTTTCTTGACGGCTACAACCTCCAGGAAATTCCAATCTCTTATCCACTTGACTCCAGTCCTTTCTACATCACCCCGTGTATCTTATTTCCCTTTCTCTCTACCTTCGCAACTGTCTACACTCCTGTGTTCATAACCTTCTCTTGCCCTTTCTCTTTCACCCCCTGTAACTGGTTTGTCTTTGTCTTCACTCTCCTCCTGCCTAATACTTCAACTCTCTTATGTAACCTCCTGCAGATCAGTGGCATTAACGCCTTGCTTGAGGTGAAATGATTACAAAAAAAAAAAATATCTTCCAAGCAACTATCAGTACGGATTTTGCTCATCTAGAATTACTGCTGATGTTTTAACTGTCATCACTCAAAGAATCAATAAAATACTCAAAGTTTTGTCACCAGAATTCTCGTAGACAGGCTTTTTGATAAGATGTGGTATAGAGCGTTGTAACAAAAATTCTTCAGTTATCGTATTACTGGAAGCGTTTACACAATCATTTCCCAGATAAGTCCATGAAGGTCATTACAAATGGTCAGTTTTCTTAAGATCATGAGATTAAGACAGTTGGCTGTCTTCTTGGTTCTGTTCTCTTTCCTCATTTCATTAACTCTCTGCAAAGGAGCATTCTCAGACCATGAGTAAATATCTATACACATGATACCACTGTTTAGAAAGGTACTTCCAAAAATTAAGATGATCAGTGACTTGCAGCTAACCTCTTTTCTGACTTTATGAAGGAAACTGGCTTGTAACATTCAGTACTTCACAAACAAAACTTGGAAATCATTTTATCACCACGTATTAAACCCCTCCTCCCCAACCTTGATATGAAGTTTCATATAATGTGGCTCTATGCAACAAATGGTGACCCCCCTTTAGTCACAACTTTTCACTACAAATGTCATAGAACTCTCATATCAATTGCCAAACATGCTTGGAAAATGGGTGTAGCTCATTCTATTGCTCTAGAACAGTGGTTCCCAAACTTTTTTTCTGTCATTTCTCCCTACACCCAGTTCGACCATCCAGATTTCTCCCTTCATGTGTATGAGAGAAAGGGCAGTTAAAATGCACAGAGTTTATTTACTAATTTATTTTTCAAATGTACAAATATACTGATAAACTTATAGTTACAGAATAAAGTGGATAGAGAGCAGTTAGTAACAACTAAGCATAGCCATAGAGAGCGGTTAGTAACAAATAAAAGGACTTTTGTTTGCTCTTCTACTTCGGAATTAAAATTAGTGAGAAGGGCGATGCTGCTTCTTGTGTATCAGTGTATCTATATCAGGGTTAGTTTTGGCAAGCGCGCAACGTATGTCACATTCCACCTCCAGTCGGTTTTGTGCTTTGGGCTTGATTGTGAGTAAAGTAGAAAATCCTGACTCACAAAGGTAGGTTGTGGAAAACAGAATGAGGATTTTCAATGCATTGTTGCTCAGTTGTGGTATGCTCCATGCATATTAACCCAGAATTCTTCAAGATCATCCTTGGCAGAAGAGTCATGTTTGAGCTCCAAGAACTCATTTTGCATGTCCTCAAGGACATCATCCACTTGACATAGAAATGGATTTCTTGTCAGCCACCCCCTCCCCCTCTCTCTCAGACATGAGAAAATTCATCTGAGATTTTTTTATTTATTAGGTAGTGTAATTATTTCCCCTCTGGTAGCTTCAAATTTCTCCCCAGGGCGAAATTTCTATGACTATTTCCTCGGCAAATGTTCAGCCGAGCTACATCATCTTTACAGCTAGAGCACACCATGATAGGAATTGAATCGTACTTGTTTCTTCCATGTTCAAAATGTAAAAAAATTCTGCACAGATAACTTATCCTAATGAACTGTCACAGTGAAACAGACCCCACCTACCAACCACATGGATTGTTTCCTGACCAGTCCAATCTTGACCTCTTCAAGTCAAAGGTCAGTTATCACCTTCCCATCTTATCTTCCTAAACTTTACAAATTTAAGCACACTACTAGATTGACAGTTAGGTCTCATTGTTTTACTGTTGAAATTGTTACATGCAAATGTAAGTTCTATGCTAATAGTTTCTTTTCTGACACTTCTTACTTGTAAAATTTTATTTTGGTTTATTGCTTTCAAGTCAACAATGATCTTCAAAAATTAAAAAGAAATATCAATAATTATCTTCTGTCTCCTTCAATCCTTTTTTTTTCTCTCCTCAATAACATTTTCTCTGTTTTTCTGTTTTCAGTTGGCTTTACTCGCTATGAAAGATTCCTTTAATACACACCCTCTTGTTTCATTTGACCTTGTGCCACACCTAGGTAGGGAGAGTAATATTAAGACAGTTATTATTGTGTAGAACCCAATCATAAGGTACGTTGCAGAAATAAAAATATAAATTATTGGTGAGAGCAATAACAGACTAAAGAGTAAAAAAAAACCAAATGTTTTGAAAAAAAATTCTGGCTTACCCCGAATAATTAAAACTAAGAATATTACTTTTGCCAATTAAAAATTTTTAATGAGAATCTTATTTAAAATCATTTTAAATTTGTTAAAAATATCACACGATGTACACTCCTCTTTATTTGCACATTATCTTCATATTCTTTTGTTTTTTTAGAAAGTTTACGGCCCTTCCTAATCTATCTTTAGTTTGACATACCTTTTTCTTGCCTTGTCCTTTTAAGCTTTAACTTTTACGGCCCAGCAGATAGAGGCTTCTAATTCAGTCGTTTACCTATTTTCCTCATGAAAATCAGCTTCAAAAATAGATAATCCTAGACCTGAACAAATGCTAAAACTCGAGAACCTGAAGGAGACTAGCACCAACTTTAAATTGTTTTTCATTCTTTTTTTTTGACTTTTTCAGTACAGTCTTATCAGTTATGACAAAGTTTCCGATTATCAAAAAAAATCTGGAAAAATTTCAATATTTAAACAGTTTTAGGGTGGAGCTCAGTTTTTCATACAACGTTATATTAAATCGATCCATTTTGGAACCACTTGCGTTGGGGTTGCTTTGTTTTATTTTTTTTTTAGGACGAATTGTTGCTCTTGTTTCTGTCTTTTTCAAGTTTTCTTTAGTTCTTACGATGACATCTTCCTCAGAAACTCCAAGAATGGCTTTGTTCAAAAATTTCGCAAAGGATTCAGTTGTTGAATATGTGCAAGCTAAAAAGTTAATTGCACAGGATCGATTTACTATAAGGTTGTATGAAAAACTGAGCCCCTTACCAAAAAATTGTTTAAATATTGAAATTTTTCCAAATTTTCTTTGTCAATCAGAAAGTTTCGGGTTTAATCGATAAGGCTGCACTGAAAAAAGTAAAAAAAAATTGATAATCAACAAATTTACAGGTGGTGGTAATGTCATACCGGTGAGTGATTCCAAAATGGAGGATCGATTTGTATGAAAAACTGAGTCCCCCACTAAAATTGTTTAAATATTGAAATTTTTCCAAATTTTTTTTTTTTTTTGTCAATTAGAGAGTTTAGAGTATAATTGTTAAGACTGCATCGAAAAAAGTAAAAGAAAATGAAAAACAACAAATTTAAAGGTCGGGGTAGTCTCCTTCAGGTCTGCCCTAAAACTTATAAACATGAACTTTTGGGGCATTCATTAAGCATTTATTAACAACCTTGGATATTCACACAATATACACAAAAACTATCCCCCTAAAAAGAAAATATACCTAGCTATAGTCATGGCCGTATCTGACTACCGGGCACGGGTCCGGGCTGATCCGTGCAATCATAATGAAAATCCGGGCAAGGAAAAATGTTTTTGTCATCAATCAAACTAAACAATTCACGAAGAAAGAAAGAAAGAAAGAAAGAAAGAAAGAAAGAAAGAAAAAAAAGAAAACAAAGAAAACATCCGAATGAACACAGTAAAAATCTGTTTGTTCATTTATTAATTTTGGGAGAAAAGACTGGTTATACTCAGAAAGTCCGAACCCGATTTCCTGCTTTCATTCGTGTTCTGTGCCTAATTTCCATTGGAACAGCTGAAAAAATCCGCAAATATCATAGTTTCTGGAAATGGATGACACTGATGACGTCATCACATTGTCAACTAATAAATCCGGGCAATTTTCTCTGTGCCCAGTGTTTTTTTATCATCAGCTACGGCCCTGAATATAGTCAAAGACTTTTTTTTATCATTCATTATGTTGTTATAAACTAACAATTTTTAATTTTAGATTAAATTTTAGAAAATTAAATTTAAAACTATGACAGCATTAATACTAAAATAAACAGTTTAAATATCACTTCAGTTGAAGATAAACTTAGAGTTAAAATGGATTTAAGAATGGGAAATTGTTATATAATATGATTTAAATATATGGCTAATAAGAGATAAAACAACTATCTAAAATTATTTTAATTTTAGATTAATTATTAGGAAATTAAATTTAAATCTATGAAGGTATTAATACCAAAATAAACAAGTTGAATATCACTCAGATCAAAAACAAAACAAAACTAGAAGGAAAAGAGATTTAAGAATTAAAATTTCTTAAAATAGTTATTTTATTTCTTCTTATTAATTGTATAGTCAAATTACATAACTCCCAGTTCTTAAATCACTTTTCCTTCTGATTAAAAATTTTAACTGAAGTTGTTTAACCAGCTTATTTTGATATTTCTTCCTTATATATATATATATATATGATAATGATAATCCATGTGTACTGTTTTAATATGTATAGGAAAAACTACTAAAAACTTTTAAGTTTAAAAATGTATTTTTTTCCTATATATATATATATATATATATATATATAGAGAGAGAGAGAGAGAGAGAGATTTTTTAAAAATTTATTTTAATGTATCTCTTTTCACTTTTGTTACTAAGTGGCAAAATTACAAGTCCCAACAGCAAAAATTGGCTACATTTGTTCCTTTTTTTACTTTTTCCTTACCCTTACTTCTGTTTTTTTACACACACAAAGTTATTTTCCCATAATGTTTTGTTATTACTGATAAGATAGGTATTAAATTCCCTTGTCTAAATGACCATCCAATTACTGAAAATATATATATATTTCTTCAAATGTAAACCTAGGTTTCTACCATGTGGTATTTTCAGGCATTTTGCAACAACTGATTTTGCTATTTCTTTTTAAGAACGATCATGTAATAGGGATTTTTTGAAAAAAAATCCCCATTACATGAGCGTTCTTAAAAAGAAATGGTAAAATCAGTTATTGCAAATCGCTTGAAGACACCATATGGTAGAAACCTAGGTCCCATAATAACGCGTTTACAAATGAAGAATCTTCAAAAGTTCTACAATATAATTGTATTGAACACTTATTTTATCCAATTGTGTACTGGTCTAATCTTATTATGACCCAAAACTAAGTAATTAAATAATCAATATATATATATATATATATATATATATATATATATGAATGATTAAATAAAGAAGACAAGAGGAAAACTCTGTTTTTCTCACCTATGTGTTTTGTCCTGAGACAGATGTTATCAAGGCAAAGAGTTGAAATGTGTGTGTGTGGAAACATAACAATAAATTAATACACTTTCAAAGCAATGTTTATCTTAGTGAACTGCATTTTTTAATTAAGAGAAAATGTTGCTATGAAGACTGCATCAATAAGCATTAAATGTTTTTTTTTATTCCGTTATATTCAAAATGTCTGATGAAGTGGCTATGAATTTTTGTCGAGCTAGGAGAACAATCTACACAATCAAGAACATAAAAGCTTAGTCTTTCTTTTAATAACAAAGACTGACCAATTTAGTTAATGGGCTTCATAATGATGTCTGCTTTTATACTAAGCTTCAGTTATTTATCATAGTTCAGGCCAACAAAAAAACATCGTGACCATTGCCCATCCGTTTTTGATCTTTGTCATTGTTATTTTATTTACAGTGCTATACGAAAGTGTGTATTGATCTGTTCATTTACAGACACTTCTCCGTTCGTATCCATACACATAAACATCTCTGTTCATATACGTACATATGTGCTTGTATGTGTAATCATTCCCAGTTTGTGGTGCAGTGGATATCAACTCAGAACGAGAGATAGGGGAGCCAAGTTTCAATTCCAGCTGAATCCATTGCATTCATTTACGCACAAATAACCTTGGAAAAAGTATTAATCCATCTCTTCCCTCAAGTTATGGGTTAAATAATAGGACAGATTGGGTTCTATAGCCTTGGCTGGCAACCAGTTTACCGCAGAAAGCAATAGCAACCTACTGCAGGATAATCTTTTGCCCAGTCAGTCATATCTCTTTTGAGACATGATCGCCTAAAGCATGTATCACATATGGCACTTAACTGGCTGACTGACTGAATATAATAGTTGGAATCATTAAGGCATTTACTGGTCATAAAGTGGGGGATCGGTTTTCTATTGTAATGAAGTAATAAACTGATCCCCTACTAATTACTACTTAATAATATAATGCATCTCTTCTCGGCTTACGGCTGATCACGTTGAATACACCGGTTCTCACTTGATCACCGAAGTTAAGCAACGTTGAGCCTGGTCAGTACTTAGATGGGTGACTGCTTAGGAATACCAGGTGCTGGAAGCATATAGTGACGGATGTGCGTTGTGGTGCAGTGGATATCGGCTTGGAAAGAGAAGTCGGTGAGCCGAGTTAGAATTCCAGTTGAATACCCTGCATTCACTTAAGCACTGGTACCCTTGGGAAAGGTATTAATCCGTCCCTTCCCTCCAGTTATGGGTTAAATAACAAGGGGAGGACTTGGCGACTCTGCTCTAAAAAACAAATCCCAATGAATCTTAATACTCGAAAATAAAAATGTTGTAAAAATAAAATTACCTTTCCCAAAAATCATTGGTTATGACCTTAAATGATCCCATAAGGATTGATAGGTCGTTAAACCTCGAAACAAACATCTCTTCTCCCTCTAGCTTTCAGTCAAATTACAGGACAGATTGGGTTCTATAGCCTCGGCTGGCAACCAGTCTACCGCAGAAAGTAATGGCAACCTACTGCAGGATAATCTTTTGCCCAGTCAGTCATGTCTCTTTCAAGACATGATCGCCCAAACAAGTATCAGGTATGGCACTTAACTGACTGACTTACTTTAGATGCATTTTTCTAAATATTTACCAGTTTATATATATTTGTCTATATATACCTAAAGTATTAAACAGACTTATCTAACCATAATGGTAACAGGGATCATGTTTGTAACCGGATACTAAAAGACTGACTACTAAATTTGCATTTAGTACAACTGATTAAAAATATAAACAACAAAAATTGCAATAAGCCACTAAAGATTTTGAAATTGGGAGACTTTTGAAAATTAAGCAAAATTTACTAATTTGCTAATTCCTCAATATGAATCACACAAAAACATTTTTACTTATAAAAGACAATTCAAAGTAAACTTGGCAAAACCAGACATTGCTTCCCTGTGTTTCTTTTTATAAATGTTTTTATGGTATTTGTTCTGACAAGTTTTCTTCTTTGGTACTTTGGTTTCACAAATTTATGCACAGTACTAGATTGGAAGTTAGGTCTCATAATTTCACTGTTGAAATTGTTAGATGTAACCATAAATTTTATGCTAACAAGTTCTTCTGTCATACTTCTAATTTCTGGAACACTTTCCTGGTTTCCTGCTTTCAAGTCAACTTTGATCTTCAAAAATTTAAAAGGCAATGTCAATCATTATTTTCTGCTTTTCAAATTCCTATTCTTCTATTCCTCTCTGTCCTTAATAATTTTGGCTTTTTCTTATAAACCTTCAGCGTCTTAGTAGCTTCATTGCTTTGCATGTTTAAAATAAACGTATTTGATGAAGAGATGAAATAATTTCTCCAAGTTCTAATTAGAAATATGCAACAGTTTCACCCATCAACCTACACCTTGTTTATCACTCGGTCCTGGGTATGACGGTAAACTGCATCGGGCAGCAAGGCCTCTGATTGGGAGGTTGTTAGGAACATGGAACCACCTCTAAATTGTTGTTGTTCCCAGGTCCACCCTGACCCGGAGTGGTAGCACCTGTTAGGATCCCAACTATTGGCAAATAGTTATTCCTTAAACTGTGGTCAAAACACTATGAAAATATAAAAATACACTTTTATAGAAATATATACATAAGAATAGGCTTTTATAGAAAAATATATGTTTTTGAAGAAAAAATATTACCAACAATACATTTTTAAAGGAAAAAAATTATTACCAGCAATATGTTTTTAAATATAAAACTAGAAAACACCTTCAGTTTTCTAAAATAAAAAAATATTTTTCATCAAAATCTGACTAAATCAACCTTCTCACTATAATTGAACATTAAAAAATATACCTTAAAACCCCACCTTTTTGACATTAAATAACCCACAGAGGTTGATATGGCGTTAAACAAAACTCACTATCAATATTGTTTATCACTCGGTATTTTAAAAGATTTGCATTTATTTCAAAACATTTATGGATTCTTTTAAATCATTAAAAGCGTTTTGCTTTCTCTTCTCGTAACTCATTCCATCTTGTCTAATAGAATCAAGCATCTCGCTATTCTTGAAAAACTTTCCACATTTATCACTCATTTCTCTTTTTTTAACACAAAGTAAATAATCATGTTTTTATGGAAGTATTTTCAATTTGATCATTTCCCAAAAAGATTGAAAACAAATGCTTTTCCTATTGCCAGCTTATGTGATAATTTTACTTCAAAATTATCCTAAATCTTCATTCTTTGTGAATGTCAACAAATTCTTTTAGCCTTTTGCATTGCACAGTTGTCAGAAGACGACATATATAATTTAGAAGAAAGATATTTTTTAATGCTGTTGCTTTGCTTCTGCAGCAAGATGCAACCGTTATGCATATGCAGAAAACCACAGAGAAAAAATTGCAAGACACAAAATAAATCTAACAGTCGTATTAAATTTTGTATTTTTTTTATACATGATGACAGATTATTTTTCAGCGCTTTAGAAAGCAGAAGTATCTCTTAATTCAAGTTAACAAAAAAAAAAAAATCACTTAATTATTTATCTCCTTTGGAACCCTCCGACTCTCAAACGTGATTAATTCCATATTTTTGTGGGGTGCAGATAAATAGACTTAATTCCTAGTTTATAATTCAGAGTTGCCCTTCTTGAGTCCATTTTCTAGCAACTGATCTACCCCTGCTGCCTACCCACACAAGGGCCAGGGAAGGAAGATATATATTCATATTTTTTCCAAGAGTAGTAGTACAAAGTTAACACAAACTGTCTAACCTGGAATTTGAACTTTTTTTCCCTGATTCCACTTCACATGCTCTTAACTTTAAACCACTGATATTCGCCCAGGAAGGAAAATTGCTCTCCTGACTTTCTAATGCCATATTTATTCTTTTAGGAATTGAGTAGATTTGATACCTGCTGCCCTCCCTCATGACAGGAGGGAGAAAGGGAAATGTTTAGAAGCTTAGAAAGATAAATCAACAAGCCAGGTTTGTTACATATATTCATTTTGTACAAATCACCTTCAGGAAAGGTATGAAATCCACTTCTCTCCCTAGCTATAAGTTAAATAGTAACTCATCATGGGCTCTTCAGCCTTGGTTGGCAGCCAGTCGACAAGAAAGATAACTGAGTTCAAAACTGGTACATCGTCCTGGCAAGACGCATAAAAAACGTTAATTGTCTGTATGGTATAATCTTTTTAACTAATGCATGGGTTATTGACTTGATAACCTGAACTTAAGTTTTTCAATAAATGATTATGTACAAAAATACTCATGAATATTTATAAATATGAAAAGTTTATGAAAATACATTTGGAGAATTTATAAAAATGTCTGATTTATTTTGACATATTATAATTCCAGATCCCTTCACAAATATTTTTTGTTCTGGGTTTGATGATAAACTGCATCCTAAAAACCTTACTGAAATTCAAATACAGGGTGAAAAGCCAAACCTTTGTAAGAATTATTTAACTAAAAAAGAAAAAGGAAGGTAGGCTTCAGAATTTGAATTGGCCTCCACAAAGCCCTGATCTCAATCCTATTGAACATCTATGAGATATTTTGGATAAAAATATGATAAATCTAATGTTACTTTGCAAGACACACTTTGGGAACAAATACAAGCTGCTTGGCAGGAGATACCATTAGATACATTGAAGAAGCTTGCAATGTCAATGCCTGACAGAATGAAGGCTATGATCAAATCAAAAGGCTTTAAATACTAAATATTAAGTTTATTTTGTAACAAGTACTTTTTTCTTGTTAAAGCATTCGTTGAGTAAATCAAATAAAATTATTTTAAATTATTTTCTGTCAATATGCCTCATAAAAGATAAAATAGTTCTTGTCCTAATACTTTTGCACAGCACTGTATACTTAAAAAACACCAACATATCTTTAACCTGAAAGTATGAAATGATGTACAAAATATTTAGATTTTGGCATTAAATGACCCATGAAGGTGTTGATATGCTGCTAAACATAATCAACAAGTTAAATATCTTGAGACTGTATACATTTTTGCAATAGAATACAAAATGGAGACATTGGTGAATCATGCAAATAAAAGCACTTCATTGGCCAAAGACAGGGATGTGCGTTTGCCCTGACACAAAACTGGAAACTGTTTGGAAATTGCAACATAAAAATGTACGAAACAGTTTTAACATACGCTGAGTGCATGTGTGTGTGTGTTTCTCATCTGTATTTAGTCGTGCACATTTTGGTATCATTAAGTTTTGCATGCCTTTATGTTTGGATTGATATATGCAGGCATATATATGTGCACTTGTGTAACTATATATAGATATAGTGACGGTGTGCTCTATATATCCATGCACACACCTGTGTATATAATATATAGTTTCATGTCTACCTTTGTGTGTATATATATTTTAAACATATTTTATTACACAACAGAGACAATTTAGTCTTTCAGATTTTCTTTTGTATTTTCATTTCCAAATTATATTTGTACAAATACTGTCCATGTGTTAACCGAGTACTTTTGAACATCATTGTTCATCATCAAGGTCCAAATTTTATGGTTTTACAATTTTTAGCCATCAACAATTGCCTTGCAGAAGAAACGTGTTACTACATTTTGAAAAACTAAATAAATGTTAAGAAAATTTTTTTTAAATTCAAGGGAAGTAATAATGTGATCACGTGCAGGCGTGAAAATGTGTGATCACGTGGAGGTGGGAATTATCTGATTATGTGGAATATTTAGAGTTACAAAAAAATTTTTAAATACCATAAAAATACATTATGGAAATTAAAAATTCAAGAGAATTAATTATGTGAATTATCTAATTACACAGAAACAAGAATTATTTACCTTAAATATATTTCAAATATATTAAACACACTGAAGAATGTGTCCAGAAAATTGGTAAGCTGTGCGATTGATAAGAGGTTTATTACTTCTGATATGTAGGGCCTCTAAAATTTTAAGGCGTCGAATGTCTGTGTGTTGATCAATAATTTTAGTATTGTCTATAAGAATTTTACAAATGTCGGAATGCGGAAGGGAAACAGTATGTGACATAAGATGTTGTGTAATGGAACTGGAATCATTTAAATGCATAGTCGTCTAGAGAGCCGGGGAGTCGTAAATCCAATGTATGTATGTGCATTAGAAGAGCATTCTTCAAAAAGACATTTAAATTCATACACAACATTAATTCTATCAACCCTGGCAGCAGCTGGAGAAGGGTTGTTGCTCATTACCAGGTTAGAGGTTTTGAATTTACTAAGTTTAAGGTTTTGTTAGAATCAACAGGGAACACATTATGGTGTCTTATAGACTTAAGGGCCTTCTCATCCATGCTGTATTGACTGTGCATTTGTCCTCTGTAAAAAAGGTTAACTTAGAATAATTTTCTGGGTGTGTCACTTGTTAGGTCTAAGGAGTATTTATCAATCTCATTGTCAACTAGATAGTTAAGAAAAGCATTATTGATAAGAGTTTGATGTCTGTCAATTGCTTATAAAATATTTTATTGGTAGAAGAGATGAGTTTAGCTCTTGTAACTAGGTTGGAAATAAATGATTGTTTATATTTAATGGGGTAGAATGTTTTAATTGATACTAATTATGAAACTTTTACCACTTCTGTATAAAAAAAACCTACAAGTGATAACATTTGCACCCTCAAAATATATATATATATATATATATATATATATAATACTACAGTTATGTATCAATTGTACATTGCAACATGGAAATTTCTATGTTTCGAGATAGATTCTCATCATCAGGCAATGTTGATGTTAGTTGTGCAGATGATTTACATTTAAATGTAAATCATCTGCACAACTAACATCAACATTGCCTGATGATGAGAATCTATCTCGAAACATAGAAATTTCCATGTCACAATGTACAATTGATACATAACTGTAGTATTATATTAAGCTCTATAATACTCATTATATTGAGAACTGTTTATAATAAAATAAAAGCCAGAGCACTCAAAATAAAAAAAAAGCTTGAGTCCTCTCCACCTGGAAGAATATATATATATGGCACTTAATTTTATTTATATATATATATATATAAAATTAATGTATAATGATAATATACATGCTAAAAAGTCTGGCTCCTTCTACCGAGCACCCATAACTCAAAGGTAGAACCACTGACTGACGCCAATTCGGTCGGGTTTCAATCCTGGGTAAAAAGCAATCGGATGTCTAACCATACTGATGAACTGTGATACAGCGAAACAGATCTGTCTGCAGATGACTATTTACACTCTCACACCCTGACTGAGCACTCTGGAAGAATGGTAGACTTTGAAAAACAGTAGCTACTCTAGCATATATGCATCGTTCATTCAGTAATGAATTAGAACACTCTCAGCTATTAGGCATGTATAATGATAATATACATGCTAAAAAGTCTGCCTCCTTCTACCGAGCACCCATAGCTCAGAGGTAGAATCACTGACTGACGCCAATTCGGTCAGGTTTCAATCCTGGGTAAAAAGCAATCGGATGTCTAACTGTTCTGATAAGCGGTGATACAGCGAAACAGATCTGTCTGCAGATAACTTTTTTTATATATATATATATTTATTATTCAACTTTAACATTAGAACATGTATATAACTACAACAAAATTGTACATGTAAATATAAACATGTTAATAACTACTCCAATTTTTTAAATTTTGTAGCAGTTATTTACATGTTCTAATGTCAAAGTTGAATAATAAATATTTATTGCTCTATTTTTCTATTAAGCCTTGTTTTAAATTAATGTTTAAAGCTTTGCAATATTAATCTTCATTCTTTACATTTAGATTATATATATTGTTGTCGTAGAATATCTTGTTATCTTTCTGGTACAGAAGAATGTTCGAGTCCTTCTGCTATATGAGAGTCATATCTACTGATTAGTGAGGCGTCTATATGGTAGTGTATATTGCAGTAGACTAATCTCTCAGTAACACTCTCGTACAGAATAACCCAGTTAGTTCTACGACGTCTGTAATTAGTAATTTGGGTGAACAATTCATTATTGTACCTTTCTCAGTGATACAACATTTGTGTGACAAGGATTCAAAAAACTGAAGTGGGTAATCAAGAAATACATAATAAAGTGACAAAGATTCAAAGATTTTCTAACAACTCAATTGAGTACTTGCCAAATAAAACCGAGAGATCAAGTATTTGAAGTATATAAAATAAAATAAAAAATTTTTCAAACAAAAAAAATTACAGCAAATTCAATCAGATAATTGCTGAATTTGGCATGTAGCGATAAAACTTGACAAACACGTGTTTGAAATGGAAGGAAAAATTAGGAAAATATTTTCTTCTAGGGGAATGGGTTGATGACCGCAGGAGGAAAGGCATCAGTGCAACAATTTTGAACAGTGATTAAGAAATAGTGGATTAAACACAAATGATTGTTCATTAATTATAACAATCGTAGTCAGAAAGAAAATTTATTTTATTTTTCTATTATTTTTGTTTGAACAGTTACTTTTTTGGAAGTTGTGCGTAAATACGAGGGTCATTCAATAAATACGTGAATTTTTCGATATAAGGACTTCTAAATAGAAGCTTACTTTTTTTTCATTTTTTTCCTTTACTTCTTTTTCAAAGGGATTTAATTTTTTTGCAGATTGAAAAAAACAGAGTTTTGGAGATTAACAAAGATGTCTGATCAAGAGGCATGCTCCAGCATTAAACAGAGGTCAGTTATCAAGTTTTTGGTTGTTGAAGGATGCAAACCAGTTGAAATTCATAGAAGAATGTCAACTGTGTATGGTGCCACATGTTTCAGACAAAAAAATGTCTACGAGTGGGCTAAATTGTTTAAAGAAGGACAGAGCAGTGTTGAAGATGAAGACAGGCCTGGGAGGCCTACAGAAGTGAGGTCTCCTGAGGTGATCAAATCAGTCAATGACCTCATTGTCTGACAGAAGGGTTACAGGAGATGACATTGCAAAGACTTTGAGCCTATCTGTTGGGACAGCACACAAAATTGTCTATGATGACCTTGCCTACTTGAAGGTCAGCTGCCGGTGGGTGCCAAAGATGCTTACTGCAGAGCATAAACAGAGGATGGTATGGGAACTGCTCCCTTATCCCCCCTTACAGCCCAGACCTTGCCCCTTCAGACTTTCACCTGTTTGGTCCCTTGAAAGCGTTCACGAGAGGCATGAAGTTTGAAAGTGACGATTAAAGCTTTCAATACACCCGAGCAATGCCGGGCTATACTGCTAGTATCAAAATAAATGTATATGCAGTGATACTTCTACTAGACACAGGAAGTGACATTTCCATTATTAGAAATGAAACGTGGAAAAAAGTCTTTTGTACAACATTGAAAAAGTCAAACAAAATTGCCATAGAGTTATCTGGGGGAAAAAAGGTCATATCTGAAAATATCATTTTTTGTCAAGAAGACATGTAAATAAAAATTTACCTGATGCCAGGTGCAACAAATCTATTTGACACAAATGGTTAATTATGTTCAATTTATGAGAATTAACCATAAATTTTGTCTGCAGTAAAGTCAGTGTTACTGTACAAAAAAGTGGGAAGGAAACAGAAAAAAGTGGCTACTGAGTTGAGGAATGAATTTCCTCAAGTATCTGCGGAAATGTTGGGACTCTGTACAAAAACAGAAGTCAAGCTTGAGTTTAAGGATAATGTTTAACCAGTATTTAAGCCAAAAAGAAGTGTGCCATTTGCAGGACTCGGACCAATAAATGATGAGTTAGAACGTTTGGAAAAGATATGTGTTTTGACAAAAGTTGATTATTTGAAGTGGGCAGCTCTGACAGTTTACGTAATGAAGAAAAACAAAAACATTAGAGTCTGCACTGATTTTTCTATGAGATTAAATGACTGTACAAAGGATTATTACCCTTGCTATCCATTACCCTTGCCAGAAGATATCTTTGTGAAATTGAATGGCACTAAGATTTTCTTGAGAACTGATCTTTCAGATGCATATTTCCAACTGAGAGTTAAGAAAGAATGTTCAAAATTGCTAGTGATCAACACACACGAGGATTTTTTTTTAAACTGAACCATTTGCCATTTGGGTTAAAAAATAGCACCAAACCTGTTTCAACAAGTGATGGAAACTATCTTGGCTGGTTTAGACTCCGCAACAGCCTATTCAGATGATATTCTGGTAAGAAGCCAGGATGTAAAAGAACATGTCAAGTACGTTAGAGCAGTGTTCGGAAAAATTCAGGAGCATGGCTTTGGGTTGAGCATTCGTAATGCAAATTTTTTATGGGATAAATGAAATATTTACATCAGATTATTAATCAGCACGGTAAAAGACTGAACCTGGAAAGAAGAAAAGCAATCTGGAATATGTTACGACCAACAAATGTAAACAAATTACAGGCATTTCTGGGCCTAGCAAACTATTATGGTATTTACATCCCTGTGCATTGTGGCACAGTGGATATCAGCTCGGAACGAGAAATCGGAGAGCTGAGTTTGAATTCTAGTTAAATTCCTTGCATTCACTTATGTGCAAATACCCTTGCGAAAGGTATTAATCCATCTCTTCCCTCCAGTTATGGGTTAAATAATAGGACAGATTGGGTTCTATAGCCTTGGCTGGCAACCAGCCTACTGCAGAAAGCAATGGCAACCTACTGCAGGAAAATGTTCTGCCCAGTCAGTCATGTCTCTTTTGAGACATGATCGCCCAAAGCATGTATCACTTAAGGAACTTAACTGACTGAAGTTGTATGACGTACGAGCTCCAATAAATGAATTACTAAAGAAAGACGTTAGATGGTATTAGTCTGAAAAATGTGAAAAGGCATTCCGTGAAATTAAGGAATATTTATTGGTGGAATTCTTGTTAGCAGATTTTGATCCAGAAAAAGAAAATATCATAGCATCTGACGCAAGTGACTGTGGCATCAGGGTCATAAACTTGCATAGGTTCAAGGATAAATCGACAAAACCAATAACTAGGATAATGTTACTGGCGGGAAAAAATTACAGCCAAATCCAGAAGGAATAGTAATAATTTATGCAGCAAAAAAGTTCCACCAGTTCATTCATGGCTGAAAATTTGTGCTTCAAGTAGATCACAAACCATTGTTAGCAATTTTTGATTCGAGAAAAGATGTACCAATGCATGCAATGAATCGATTGCAGTATTGGAGCATAATTTAGACTAATGATTTCAAAACGAAATTCTTGTCTTCAAAAAAGATTTTTTTCCATAAATGTTTTTGTGTGCATACTACACTTTGATGCAAAGTTGATCATAAACAGTCCTGAAGTTTAGAATATGTTTCTTTTCTTCTATACATGCCTGAGATAAAATTTTAATTTATGAATTTGATTCCATAAGTGATTAACAGTAATAACTAATAAGAGAATTAAAAGAAGAGTGATGTATGTTATGTCATGAAAAGAAGAATTGTTTTAATCTGAGATATAACAAACATCAGATGATGTTTTTTTACCTTCTTAAAATGAGAAATGAAAGTCTTTGACAGTTTCTGTTTGGTAAATCTGAACTGAAGGCATCATTAGCCTGATATTTAGGAGATCAATATTTAAATTTTTTTTTTTTCAAGGTTAGGGTTAGGGTAATAAAGTGAAACCATGGAAAAGAAAAGATCTTTCCTCGTTTACATTTTCTGATGAAGGATTCCATCTTGATAATTTCTGATTGATTCTATTTCACATTCAGATTTGCATCTTTCCAAATTTGGGAAACTCTTTGATAAAAGACACTTTTATGACTTTAGAGATTTTGCAAGTGAGATGTGCCGCTAGAAAGAAACAATCCATTATTTACAAAAGATGCCAGTGCAGAGATTAATGTGTGAAACTGATAAACAACATCAGAAAACGACAGCACCGAATGCTTTGACACTTTTCTCTTTCTACAGAGACTCAAGAAATCATTCAAAAATGAAACCCACACCCACTTACCATTTCCAAAAATTTGCAGCAGGGGAATGAGGATTTCAATTTGAACAACATGCAAAGTTATATGCTGTACACTTTCATGAAAAGTTACATAAAATTCACAACATGCATATATATATATATATATATATATATATATATATATATATATATATAATGTATCGAGGCAGCAGATAATTTTCTAAACATATAAATTTAAATTTTAAATATAAGAGACAATGAATGCCTATTATGTTTCATCATGAGCCGTTCTAAACATCGTATTTTGGCTTTAATTTCAGTTGAAAATAAAGACAAAAATTCTCCAACATTTGGATAATTTTTTATTAATTTGGTTCTAAGCTTTCGGCTCACATGAGCCATCTTCAGAGAGGTTATTAAGATGGTAATATAGTAACATCCACCATCACCGACGATTTTATTTTGTGTTGACATAAAACTCCGCTAGGCAACAGCAATAGTTACCAAAAATAACAAATGCAGTTCGCAAATTTGCAATGTGGTTCTATGACATCACACTGCGTGATAGCACAAAATAACAACAGAACCATATATTCAAATGCAATGTAATGTGTTATGGCCAGATTTAAATGTTGGAGAATTTTTGTCTTTATTTTCAACTAAAATTAAAGCCAAAATACAACGTTTAGAACGGCTTATGATTAAACATAATAGACATTCATTGTCTCTTATATTTAACAGTGAGTATATATATATATATATATATATATATATATATATATAGTCATCCACAGACAGATCGGTTTCACAGCTCATCAGTATGGTTAGACTCCGATTGCTTTTTAACCCAGGATTGAAACCCGACCGAATTGGCGTCAGTTGGCAATTCTACCTTTGGGCTATAGCCGCTCGGTAGAAGAAGGCAGACTTTTTTTTAGCATGTATATTATCATTATACACGCCCAATAGCCAGAGTGCTCTAATTCATTACTGAATGAGTGATATATGAAATGATTTGTTTGAACATTATTTTTGATCGGTACTCATATTTAAGTAGATATTCTGTTTTTAATCAAACAGTATTATATATTTATTTCTACCGGCCTGATTACCTACAATAAATTTTTGTTACGAAAATGTGTGTCATTTGGTAGGATTTGAACCTGCAACCAATATCCACATAAGGGAAGCCATCAACTGATCTGGCACGTCTTAGACCTCTCGAACATGAATGACCAACAGTCTAAACAAAGTCAAATCAAGCCTATATAACACAATTTTCAATTCCAGCAAATAACCATATCTGCTCTGAAATATATCATAACAGCAACAAATGTAAACATGTTATGGAAATTAACAAAATGGTCTTTAAACAACCGACAATTTGAAATTATTTGATTGAACATTATTTTTGATTGATACTCGTATTTAAGTAGATATTCTGTTTTTAAACAAACAGTATTATATATTTATTTATACCGGCCTGATTATTTACGATGAATTTTTGTTACAAAAATATGTGTCATTTGGCAGGATTTGAATCTACGACCCCTATCCATATAGGGGAAGCTACAAGTTGATCTGGCGCATCTTCGACCACAAATCCTATATGGATAGGGGTCGTAGGTTCAAATCCTGCCAAATGACACACATTTTCGTAACAAAAATTTATCATAAATAATCAGGCCAATAGAAATAAATATATAATACGGTTTGTCTATATTTCTGAGGTGAGGTAGTATTTACAGTATTTACATTATTTGGACTATTGTCCTCATCTTGGTTGCCATTGTACGATGTTTAATAATAGATAATTCTATTTGTCTATATTTCTGAAATGAGGTAGTATTTACATTATTTGAACTATTGTCCTCATCTTGGTTGCCATTTGTACGATGTCTCGACCCTTGCATGCTCTGGCCTTCTTCAGGTGCTAGGAATTTTGACCCAAATTATTACAATCACTGGGGTATATGAACTCCATTCCTTGCGTAAAATCATGATTGGAAGTCATTAGGTATCTCCCTCTAACCCTGCAACCTACTTGTTCACCACTGCTGTAGCTTTAAGGTCACATGGCCCTGTGGATATAGACATCGGTTAGTTCCTGACTTGACTCTTAGAGTTGTGAGTTCCATACCAGACTACAGCAGTGGTGAACAAGTAACTTGCAGGGTTAGAGAGAGATAACTCATGACTTCCAATCAAAGCTTTATACAAGGAATGGAGTTCATATACCCCACTGATTGTAATAAATGGTTCAGTTCGAAATTCCTAGCACCTGAAGAAGGCTGGAGCATAGAATGTCTGAAAGGTTGTACAAATGGCAACATAGATGAGGACAATAGTCTGAATAATGTAAATACTACTTCTCTTACACACATGGCAAACAAAGTTTGTCTGCGTTACCTATGTTAGAAACTTACCTGTCCTTGTGTACAATCATGAGATGTTTAAGTCTCACAACAGACTTGCAAACTTTGTTACAAAACTCTCACAAATAACCTGCAGGTCTTTCTAATGGCATTGTGGCATTTACAGGAGTTTTCACCTGACCTCTCTAGTATGATCTCATGTGACTAGATAAACTAGCCACCTATAGGGTGACTTTTGCAGAAATACTACCAGTGTGTTGGTGTCCTAATAGTTCTGGGACAAATCTATGTCTCTTTTCCTAACGTGTGCAAATAAATTAGCCAATATTTTCAAAATATTTCTGATATGAAATATATGTACGCAGGTAAACAGAAAATGATCTAACTATTTCTTTCTTTAATATTCACAATATTTGGACCAATTTCTGTAGTGTAGAATTTTTTCTTTTGAAATGTTCTCCAAAATGTTACGGACGTTAATGGGATTCAGACTTTCAACTTTTTCATTGCTCTCAATTGAATAGTCTTTCTTTATACATTTCGATAATATTTCTGACCAGCAAGCTTTTTTACTTCATTTGTTCTTAACCTCCTCTCCTGGTTCTTAACAACCATCGCAACTCCGTACACTTGGCAAATTAGTTCATGCCGTAATATCTATTGACATTTCTTTTGCATCATCTATTAAACATTTTGTTACCACCACACTGGTATTCATTTTGCAACTTTTTCTGCAATGCTCCTTGGATTAATGTTTTTATTCTTTATATTGAAAATTGTGTCACTGAGGTTTCTTCTTGTGTAAAAACCGGCATCAGTGCTTTTGTTGCATCTCAGAAATACCAAATGAAACACCAGTTTTCTCCTCACATGCCTCTTCAATTATTCTAATCAACAGGATTCATTTTTCCAGCTGTAACAAGGTGATAGTCTTTGTTTGCTGATAGAATGAAACACCCTATAGCCTCTAATAAGTTTGGTTTCCGTGACTGCTGATAGATCTGTAATAGTGTCTTAAATAAGGGTAAGTTTTCTATTCTTCCTCTCATTACTCAATTTGAGTTGTTAAGATCTTCTACTGATAGAGTAGAATGTTTTGCTTGTAAATTCTCTTCCAATTCTATTCTTGACTCATTTCGAGTGTCTTTACCTGACTTTCTACTTACTACCGAGTCTCGACTGAGTAACATGCATATAATTCCATCCATACTTTCTGCTATCATCTCTAAACTGATTCTTCACAAAGCGTATAGACTTGATGTTTTCCCTGTAATAGTCCTTAACAAATGAGCAACAGAACTTAATCCTGTTCTCTCTAAACTCTACAATAAATGTCTTGATGCTTCTTGCTTTCCTGTTCACTGAAAATCTTTTATAGTTCCATTTTTTAAGAAGTCAGGTGAAATGTTTGATTCTTCTATCAGCATATAAGACTTGTAACATCTTTTAGCAAAGTACTACACTTACACACAAATACCATTGGGAAAGGTATTAATCCGTCTCTTCCCTCCAGTTATGGGTTAAATAATAGGACAGATTGGGTTCTATAGCCTTGGCTGGCAATCAGTCTTCGGCAGAAAGAAATGGCAACCTACTGTGAAATAAACTTCTGCCCAGTCAGTCATGTCTCTTTCGAGACATGATCGCCCAAAGTGTGTATCATGTACGGCACTTAACTGACTGACTGATTATAATAGTTGGAATAATGATTAAAGCTGCTACTGGTCATAAAGTGGGGGACCGGTTTTCTAGTGTTATGAAGCAATAAACTGATCCCACCACTAATTACTATGTAATAATATAATACATCTCTTTCCAAAATTTTTCAAAGTGAAATAAAACAGATTTGTTTTTTTTTAATTCTAATTTTTGTTTTCACCGGTTGTGTCGATGCCAAATATTAATTTTATGTTACTCTATTTACATTATTCAGACTATTATCCTCATCTTTAATGTCTTGTTAATGACATTTCGGCTTTTAGTTTTACACTCTGGCCTTCTTCACGTGCTGGTAATTTCGAACCAAACTCTTTATTTCAATCACTGGGATATATCATTCTCATTCCATGTGCAATGCCACTTCCAGTAACCATGTAGTTATCTCCCTTTAACTTAACCCTTTTAAGTTATTTGTTTACCACTGCTGTAGTCTGGTATTGAACTCACAATTCTGTTCATCTAGATGCATCTATGGAATCTGTGATTACTTCTTAAAGTTTTAGCTTGGATATATTAGTATATTTTATTTATCAACAAATGTTTAAATGAAATTTTTTGCTAATCAACCTAGTCTTTTTTTGAATAAAATTTTTTTTATGGTGTCAGTCCTCCCCCACATGTTAGGAGGTGGTGATGACAGTCGCTAGCTTTTGGGAAAATGTTGGCTGATTTTATTTATTTTGTATATGTGCTGAGAGATGACTTTCTCCTTCTTGCAATTTAATAGTAAATTTTTTACCATTTCTTACAGTGTCCTGGAGTTATATATATATATATATATATATATATATATATATACAAGTATTGTTGGAATAATATTCCCTGTCAAAAGAAACACTATTTTTAAGAAAGTGCTCAATACAAAAGTAGAGCTAATAATATTATTTATTCATAAATTATAACATGGATATGTTACAATATCACGACAAAAGTAGCCATTTTGTTTCAACACTTTTGTGTCTTGTCAAGTGATGTGATATTTCTTTAAGAAACATCACATCACTTGAAATGACACAAAGGTGTTGAAACAAAATGGCTACTTTTGTCGTGATATTGTAACATATCCATGTTATAATTTATGAATAAATAAATTATATATATATATATATATATATATATAAAATTTAAGATATATATCCATAAAAGTGAAATGTAAATAAAGACAAAAGGTCAACTTAGCTGACACATTTTGTCCCCTGAGGAACATTTGCCTTGATAAAGTTTCTCAGGGGATGAAATATATATACTTGCTTATCATAAGACCTAATTTTGAAGCTAATTTTAAGGGGTCAAATCATAGACAAAATATAAAATTAGTATGGACTGGGGTGCTTATATGCTAATTTTATATCTCATGTATGATATGGTGATTATCTAATAACATCTTAGATGTGGCACAAGGCCAAGAATATAGCACACCCAGTTAATATCGAACTCATTACTCAGTTGTAATGATTCTAGGTAGACAAGCTTGCAAACCATTACATCACCTCGAGGTGCCCAATCTCATGTATGATGTGACTCCCTTAAAACTAACTTGAAAATTAGGTTTTCAAAAGGCACATGATATGTGAATATATATATACTAGCAGTATAGCCCGGCGTTGCTTGGGAGTAATGAAACCTTTAAAACTAATCCATGCTCCTGGAGTTCAGACTCTTTGGACGTTGGCACGAACGACTAAAAAGCAATAGTTGTTTCCAGTTAAAGCGAAACCATAGACTGAAAAAAAATGAATGGATGTAAATCAAATTTTGATTTCCTGGTATCGATATCAAATAAGTTTTTTCATCGTAAACTGAATTTTGAAGGCTAAATAAGTCCTCTGAGTAAATGGTATCATGGCTGAGACCAAGAACTACACTTATACCTACTTAGATCCAAACCCGAAGCAAAAACTAAAATAAAAGGGCTGAAAAAATACAGACATACAGGCAGATAAACAGACTCACACACAAACATCTTGCCTTTTATATATATATATTATCAATTTCCTGCACTATTGTAAGAACTGCAACCTTGAAACTTCTGAATATCGTTTCTTGTGTCTTTGTCTATGAGTGTATCAAATTTGGTTAAAATCTGACCACTTCTTCTATAACCCGATTTTTTCGCTTATCGATATTTATCGGGCGTACCTCGACACAAAATCTAGCTAAGAACACTCTGAGACGCTTATAGTACAACTGTGTAAATTTTCAAGACAATCTGTTCAGCTGTTTCAGAGTATAGGTAACACACACACACACACACACACACACACACACACACACATGCAGACAAAATTCCATTTATAAATAAGTTTAGATTTAGATATATACCTAGAGCTAAATGATTAGAATGTTCACTTTCTGACCAGGAGACAAAGGTTCAAATTTCACCATTGTCAAGTTGTCAGTTTGGTTATTGAATTTTACGGCATGTCAACTCCTATTTGGGTCATTTCATGCCGAAGTCTTGTTTATTTATGTATACAGGGTAGTTATTCTGTATAAAAGGTTGGGAGATTGTTGGGGTTTTTATGATCTGTTCTTTTTTTGGTTTTTTCTTTATATTTTGCTTTATTTTGTGATTTTTTCTGATTCTATATCTGCAGACCTACGTGTATGCGTGTGCATATATATATATATATAAATATGTATACATTTACATATACATACATATACAATATTTGAAAGTATTATATTTTGTTGCAGGTCTTGATTTCTTTGAAAAAGTTGTATATTTCATCTGTGTCTGTATTTTTAAAAAATTTTCTTTTAAGCTTTTTCCATTGAAATATTTTTGTCTTATTTTAGTTATGGTTTTACATTCCAGTAGGATATGTTTTATTGTAATTAGGCTTCCACAAATGCATTTTGGTGGATTTGTCTTTTTTAATATATAAGAATGAGTTAAGTGTGTGTGTCCTCTATGTATTCTAGTTATGATGACTTGTTTTTTCCGAGTGTTTCCAAGATTTTTTCCCCTATTTTAGGTTTGATTTGAAATCAGTTTTTTTCCGGTTTTTTTTTTCCATGATTCTTACCATTTATCTTTTAGATATTTATTTATTTTTGGTTTAAAGTCCATTTTGGAAATTTGAAGATTTTCATTTATCATTTTTGAAGATGATTTAGCAGCAATATCTGCCTTGTCTCCTCCTTGGATCCCAACATGGCTTGGAAACAAGCAGAAAATGATATTTTTGCTTTTTTCCATTGAATATAGTTTGTGTAAGAGATTTCGTATTAATGGGTTTTCTATTTTTTTTTCTTTTAGGGATGTTAATAAAGTCTGAAAAAATAATACAGTTTTCTTTTTTGTTTTTTTTATATGATTTTTACAGCTAGTTTTATTGCATAAGCTTCTGCACTAAAAATTGATGCTTCAGGTATCAGATCAGCCAAGCAAGATAATCCCAGAAAAACAGAACCAGGAAGCCAGAAAACAAAAACAGGTCGATCCGAGCCTTGTAGTGAGTAAAGTTCAAAAATGTTCATCAAATGGTTGGGCTGGTTGAAAATTTCCTGCCTGCTGGCCTTTTGTTCAAACTGTTCAACACACCAGATGATGCTCTCTCTTCCAAAAAACTGAAAGGAACAAGGTCAAGCATTTTCGACCTATTGCCTTATCCTATTAGCATTGGGTCAGCAATAACTTTGGATAAAAATAATCAACCAATATTTAGCAGGATTAAACAATAGACCAGAAATACTTAAGCTTAATCCCTTACAGATCAACATATATAGTCGTCCTACCAAATAATAAACATGGCCTGAATTCACGCATGAGACAGGCAGTGTTGATCTTTTATGCTTTCTCTATCACTGACTTTGAGCACTTTCACCCAAAAATTTAGCATCATCATCATCCTTTGATCCCACCTCACACAATATGGTCAAACATTGCTGTACTCAGACCCTCGTGCTGTGAGTGGACATCATGGACCTCTTTTGCTGACTGATACACTCAGGAATCAATGGGCCTACATTTGGGGGCTTTTATGTATGAGGCACCATCTCAAAGAAAGGCTGCCAATCAAATCTCAAGACTTCTTCCTAGCCATAAAGTGAATAACTGATTTTCCCACAGTAGGTTGTCAATTCTTACTGCAGTAGACTGGTTGCCAACCAAGGCTATAAAATCCAGTCTGTTTTGCCATTTACCCTTAGCTGAAGGAACAAAAGATATTAAAGGGTATGAGCACATAAGTGAATGTAATGAATTCAATTGGAATTCAAACTCAGCTTTCAAAATTCCTCAATTCAAGCCACTATCCATTAAGTTTACTGTGCCTTCCTTGAAGTCATATTTTGCCATATATATATATATATATATAAAGAAAAATGAAGGCAGACATTATTTTATGGTGAATCGGAAGTATAGGACTATTTCAGGTGAACCATCATCAGCTTCCGTATTTATTGCACAAAGGATTTTACACGAATGATATATATATAATTTTAAAAAGGTAAAGTTGTTCAGGGAATGCATTTTAATCATTCAGCTCTATATATATATCATATATATTCACATATCATGTGCCTTTTGAAAACCTAATTTTCAAGCTAATTTTAAGGGAGTCACATCATACATGAGATTGGGCACCTCGAGGTGATGTAATGGTTTGCAAGCTTGTCTACCTAGAATCATTACAATTGAGTAGTGAGTTCGATATTTACTGGGTGTGCTATATTCTTGGCCTTGTGCCACATCTAAGATGTTATTAGAAAATCACTACATCATAAATGAGATATAAAATTAGCATATAAGCACCCCAGTCCATACTAATTTTATATCTCGTCTATGATGCGACCTCTTAATATTAGCTTCAAAATTATTATTATATATATATATATATATATATATATATATATATATATAAAAAACGGACTTATTGTGCTGAGAAGTGGTGTTAAGATTTTGCTTAATTTGCCAGCTATTTTATGTGAGACGCTGCCTATTCCGGATATGATATGTCTCATTGGTATATTTGGTTTATGTGTTTTTGGAAGACCGTATAGCCAGGAGGAGTCTTCTGTTTTTAATACTTTCTTCATATTGTTTATAAATTTTTGTGTTTCTTTTGTTATGCTGTTTTGTCAATTTTCTCATATATGTTATGATCAATGAGGTCTTTCATTTTTTTCATTTTCATTTTCCTAGCTAAAGCTTATCACATACCATCCAAAAACACCCACACTATACGGTCTCCCAAAAACACATAAACCAAATATACCGATGAGACCTATCATATCCAAAATAGGCAGCGTCTCACATAAAATAGCTAACAAATTAAGCAAAATCTTAACACTATGTATATAATATATATATATATATATATATATATATATATATAAACTTCTTTATAAATGAAACTTTGTCTGTGTGTGTGTGTGTGTGTGTGTGTGTGTGTGTATTTGTTACCTATAGACTCCATAACGGCTGAACCGATTTTCTTGAAAATTTACACAGTTGTACTATAAGTGTCTCAGAATGTTCTTAGCTAGGTTTTGTGTCGAGTTACCCCCAATAAATATCAAAAATCGATAAGCGAAAAATTGGGTTATAGAAGTAGTGGTCCGATTTTAATCAAATTTGATACATTCATAGACAAAGACACAAGAAACGATATTCAGAAGTTTCAAGGTTGCAGTTCTTACAATAATGCAGAAAATCGATAATATATATATATATATATATATATATATAAAAGGTAAGATGTTTGTGTGTGTGTGTGTCTGTTTATCTGCCTGTATGTATTTTTTCAGCCCTTTTATTTTACTTTTTGCTTCGGGTTTGGCTCTAAGTAGGTATAATTGTAGTTCTTTGTCTCGGCCATGGTACCATTTACTCAGAGGACTTATTTAGCCTTCAAAATTCAGTTTACGATGAAACAAAATTATCTGATATCGATACCAGGAAATCAAAATTTGATTTACATCCATTCAATTTTTTTTTCAGTCTATGGTTTCACTTTAACTGGAAACAACTATTGATTTTTAGTATTTTGTGCCAACGTCCAAAGAGTCTGAGCTCCAGGACCATGGATTAGTTTTAAAGCTTTCATTATACCCGAGCAATGCCGGGCTATACTGCTAGTATATATATATATATATATATATATATATCCTGTGCCCTCAGTGTGGTCTGTGGGGGATCAAGTTTAAGTTTGAATAAGAAAAAAAATTTTCAATTTATTTTTCCTGAACTTTGTGGACATTAGCCCCACAAATCAAAATTAGAGAATTCTTGTCTCTAAAGATCTGAAAATATTTTCAACTTTTCTACACCAGGGACAATTATTTTCATTCGGTTTTCTGGCATAACACCCAAATTTTTTTGAAATGCTATCTTTAAACTTCATCAGATACTGAGTCTTAAAAAAGAGTAACAATCATCCCTGAAGAACTTTACCTTTTATTAGATCAACCATTTGGTATCTATCCAAGTAGGGTATACCTCCGAATGTACAGCAGGTGGGTGGATATGTGAGTGTGTGGTGCTGTAGCCTAAGGTTATTCAAATTCAACTGAGACTAAAGTAAAAAAAGATTTGGGTGAATAGGCCTCAGGCAAAAATCTGCTGTGACACTCTTCCATCCGAAGCAGCAGGTAAAGTAAAATGTTGTTATACCTCTTGTCACACTTGATAAGCGTCATTTATAAACATTTACATACATATAGAATAATCTACACATAGAGATCAACATATATGTAAACACATATACACACATAATTCCAGTTGAAACCCAAATGATGTACTCTTGGATATCAAATAAACATCCACCCATGAAAATTTTTAATTCTTCCTAGTAGGGCATCCTTTCAGTCAAGAATGGTACCTTCCCAAAGAAGTGTTGGCTGAAAGTATTCTAAAGGTTAAGAAAAAGATTTTTAAAAAATGTCTTCTTGCCTATTCAAATCAGTATTCATGCTCTGTGGTATAAAGTCCTTGTTTATATATATATATATATATATATATATATATATATACACACACACACACATATACATGCTCTTGTCTTTCAATTGAGCATTTTTATCACCAGTGTATTTTAACGATAAATGACACAGAATCTATTGAACACATGGAAAAACAATAACAGGAAAAAAACAACAATGCAAGAATTCAAAATATCACACTCACTGAAAAATATACCAGTACCAAACCAAAAAGAATACATGCTGCATTTATTACAAAATATTGAAGAGTTTCTTACCAGGATTAGATGGAAAGCATTATTCTACCTAAAAGAATATGCAGGAGAAAAAAAAGAAAAAAAGACGTAATTTCAATTTTAAAACCAGGAGTTTTCCCCCTTGCAATTAAAGAATTAATTAAATTTGAAAAAGATATGATTTCCATATTAGACCAAATAAAATTAAAAAAAACAACTACTTCCAAAAACTATTAAACACTGAAGTAAAAAGAATAAAAAAACACAAAATATCTATATATATAAAAAAAGATCTGTGAGTCTGTGTGAGACTGTTCCCTATGCACGCCTACATTTTTTAAGCTACGCCATTCAAACTTTCTAGGGACACATATCTACAGGGAAACCAGGTCAAAGCATACTTTTTGAGTTTAAATTCAACAATTTTCCCTTCCGCACTTTTTGGCCAATGGAGCCGATTGTTTACATTTGCTCCATAAAACATCTAAGATGGTTGCTAGATTACGTCACAGAAATCAAATCACACGTGTCAAACACAACTTTAAAAAAAAAAAAAGAAAAAAAATAGAGCCTTTATATTTAATTTTTATTCTGACGTTTTAAAAATTCATTTGGTCAACAAAAAAAAGTGAATATTTTTCCCCATAATTTTGAAACAATTTAATTATTTAAGACTTTTTTTTTCAGATTTAATATTTCATACTTCAGAAAATAAAATTAAAAAAATAAAGCTTTTTTTCGCTAAATATTTCATGCAGGAAATCAACTGTCTGTAATTTGTGTGACATTAATGTAACTTTTTCCTCAAAAATTAAATGACTACATTTTTTAAATATTCTTCAAAAATTTCTGAAATTCATTTAGTCAACAAAAAATGTAAATATTTTGCCCCGTAATTTTGGAACAAAAACAAATGCAATGTTGTTTACAATGTCACACAATCATCAAATCACGTTTACGCAAAACAAAAGAATTTTTTTTTCATGGAATTTTTTAACAATTTTTTATATAATTTTTTTTTATATAACTGAGTTTTAAAGTGATGTGACAACTACAAGCACTGCATTAATCATCTAATTAAAAAAATGTTCTGAGTTGCACGGGCAACGTCGGGCTATGATGCTAGTCCTTATTAAAGGAGACAAATCTAACAAAATTTATCAAATAAACCCTATGTAATATGAAAAAAAATTTAATAAATAAGGAAACCACCAAATCTGACAAAAATATCCCAGATTCCTATATTGGAAATATTAACAAGGTAATTAAAATTATTAGATAAACTGGATTTAAGCCAAAAAATACAAATTTTAACTGGTAGACAAACTTTTCTAACAATTACAGACCACAAAGAAGATTTTCCCAAAGCCCCTCATACCGGCTTCTGCAGTCGCTATCCCACTGGTGTGACGTGGCTTCCCTGTGCCTCTTCTATAAATACTTTCACAGTTTCTGCTCCAATGAACTTAGATCACTGGTGCCTCCAAGGTATGAATTTACACAAGATACTAGATTAGCAACTAGGTCCCACCCTTTTACAGTAAAACCAATAAAATGTAACCGCAACTTCTACTCTAACAGCTTCTTTTATCGCACCTTCCGCCTGTGGAATTCCCTTCCATATACTTGCTTCCCTGACAGCTATAATCTGCAGGAATTTAAATGTAAGGTCAATAGACCTCTCCTATCACACTAACTCGCATCCACTCTCTCAAGCTCTTTTTTCATCTACTCCACCCACATCCTTGGTATTCTCATCGGTCTATTACCCTCCTCCTGACATTTCCCATAACTAACCCCCTTTTCTCATCACCTTCCCCTATGTAACCCCCTGCACAACAGTGGCAGTAGAAGGCCTAGCTTGGGGTGAGATGATTTTTTAAAAAATCCAACAAAAACAGAAGTGGGCAAAATAAGCCATCAAATATTAATATTTGTGACGTACTAAGAACTTCTACTCAAGCTAACCATTGGAAGAACCGAAGTGATAGCATGTCCTGGTTCCAAAAAATCCAAAACAAAAATAAATATACATTCATTAAATATGACAAAAAAATTTTAACCATCAATTTCTGAAAAAGGTTTGATAGAAGCACTAAAAGGTACATAAGTATATCATCTGAACATATAGATATAATCCTACATTGCCATAAATCCATCAGTCAGTTAGTTAAGTGCCATATGTGATACACGCTTGGGCGATCATGTCTCAAAAGAGACATGACTGACTGGGCAGAAGATTATCCCACAGTAGGTTGCCATTGCTTCCTGCGGTAGACTGGTTGCCAATCGAGGCCATAGAACCCAATCTGTCCTGCTATTTAACCCATAGCTGGAAGGAAGAGACGGATTAATACCTTTCCCAAGGGTATTTACGTGTAATTGAATACAATGGATTCAACTGGAATTCTAACTCGGCTCCCCGGTTTCTCATTAAAAAATCCAATAACAGCAACTTGATGTACTACAAGGATGGTATGATGAAGCCAAAATTTCAGAATTGATGGGTATATACATTTTAAATAAACACAACAAAATAATCTACATAGACAACCACGGATTATACAGAGATGACGGATTAATGATAACACCGAACAAAAAAAGAGAAAATGATAAAATTAGGAAAGCAAAATCTTCAAACAACTAGATTTTGAGATAATAGTTGAAACAAACAGAAAAGTAGTCCAATATTTAGATGTGGAATTAAATTTACAAACTTTCAATGTTTCTCCAAACATGAAAGCAATACAAATATAAAGTACAGAAGCATATGATTTAACAATTCCCAAAATTTTCTGTCAGTCTGAATCTTTCACTCTTTTTTAATGATTCCAGCAAATGTGATGAAATCTTAATCTCCTTTTCTTTGTCAGATTCTAACATTTCCAACAAGTATTAAATAACAAGCTTTTTTCACTAAAAATATTTGACAGAATATTTACTGTTTCTTCAAGAAAAAAAATTTTTTTTCAGTCGTACAAATTATGGTATTTTAATGTTTTATTGGTGCTCATTTTCTCAACAAAAGTCTTGTTTTTTTTTCTCTCTTCTTACCAGGCACTGCAGTCTTCTCTGAAAAATCACCTGTAACTTCAATAATAAGCAGAAAAGTGAATTCCATTATATGTAAATTCAGATATGGCATTTGCCACAATGTCAGGAGTAAGAAAACTTAGAGAATTTTTCATTTTCATCTGTATTATTTCAATTAACATTTGTTGTTGCTTCTGGTGTTACAACAACTGCGGTTGCTATTGTTGTATTTTTACTGTTACGTCGGGTAACAGAATTATGTGAAATAATACAAAACAATGTAATAGTATAAAAGCAGGTGTATTGACAGGAAAGAGAAGTATTTACAAGAGGTGAGGATTAGTAGAATACAGAACAAGGTAATTAGTATACAGTATCGTCGTAGAGACGTGATAGATTGACTAGTAGAACACTTCCAGTGCAATACCGGAAATACCCGACTGACTCACTCACTCGACTTCCTTCCTCGAGGTATAATCACTACTATTTTATATAGTGATTCGAATAGTCCATGTCCGTGGAAAGGTGGAGAGCGCCCCAACATTTACCACATCAGTCAATATTTACTCCATATTTGAAAGAGATCTAGTTTTTTTACACATACCGAAGAGAGAAAAATAAACCAACATGGTTCAAATTATTCATTATCACTGTTATCATGTGTACTAAACCAAAAGTGTTTTTTCCTTTTTGTTATAACTCAGTATAAGTTTTGATATCCTTGTTACCACTTTTATAACTTTTGTTTTCTGTGGTTATAATATTAAATCTAGCTGAGGCTACTTGTTGAGATGTCTGTTACAAATACTCTAGACAGACTGCAATGCCATTGTACACTTATTTGGCGTTCTTTATTTAAGCATCTAAACTAGTTTATATACAGTACTGTGCAAAAGTATTAGGACAAGAATTATTTTATCTTTTATGAGGCATATTGACAGAAAATAAACAATTTAATTAAAGTAGTTTTATTTGATTTACTCAACAAATGCTTTAACAAGAAAAAAATAGTTGTTACAAAATAAATTTAATATTTAGTATAGTAGCCTTTTGCTTTGATCACAGCCTTCATTCTGTCAGGCATTGACATCACAAGCTTCTTCAATGTATCTGATGGTATCTCCTGCCAAGTAGCTTGTATTTGTTTCCAAAGTGTGTCTTGCAAAGTAACATTAGATTTATTTATTTGAGAGGGAGAAATAAGAAAAATGTCAGTCATATCCAAAGATAATAGAATAATGAGTAGTTTTAAAATAACTTAATAGAAAATAGGAAAAATGAAATATAACTTCTTTTTAATACATTTCTTTTACACCTAGTTTTAAATTGTGGTGATACCGACCAGCAAAAGTGAGGGACCGGATGTTTGCTCTACAACAACCAGAAAGCAAATAAACAAAAGTCGTCTCTGTGCAGGTGTATTCACACAGATATTCCGGTTGAAAAATAAAAATTAATCAATTATCAAATTTCCATTACGCGAGCCTACGCAAATTTTATTTACCAGCCCAGAATCAAATACAAGGATGAAATCTCAAATGAGCTGCTTTTGATCAAAAAGCAGATATAAAAAGCAGAGACACAAAACATTGTCAGACAGACTGACACAGAGACCAAGGAGAAGAATGTAATTAATATCCCCTTGACTGCTACTACATTCGCCTCCCTTCACCTCGCATCACTTCTTCACTGTCTCAAAAGTACTTACTGACCTCAGGAGCGACTACTTCAAAGACATTCCTCACATACCTTCGCTCCCCACATTCCTAAGCCCTATATCTCTTTCAGCTCATCCTTATTTGCCATGAACATTCTAAACTCCGTTGGATCTTTATTTCAAGTATTGCTTTAATTGTAAAAACATTAATTGACATGTGTATATATAAATGTTATTTTCAACTTAATTTGCTTTTCTTGATTTTATAATCATTTTATGACTTATAGTGGGCTATCTTCCCACAAGGCCAAATTCCGTTAACCTGCAACAGTATACAACTACCCTTCACTACAACGGAATAGATAAGCAACCCACAAGAAAATAATCAATATTTATTAGCAATTTACTTGGCTTTTCACCCTGTATTTCAATTTCAGTGAGGTTTTTAGGAAAATCACCCCTGTCCTAATACTTTTGCACACTTATGGTAGCGAACAAAAGTGTTAGGACAGGGGTGATTTTAAACTTTATTTTGATGCTTTATAAAAGATAAAATAGTTCGTGTCCTAATACTTTTGCACAATACTGTATATATACTAGGTGCGATTGGTAAATTGTCGCAATTATTTTGATGCCTTATAAAAGATCAAATGGTTCTTGTCCTAATACTTTTGCACAGTACTGTATGTCACTGGGGTGTTTGTTATTTACTCCACAACACATACAAATAAACAAATGATAAAATCTGTGAATTGCATGCATCCAAAGTATATATATAATGAAATATGCAAATTGCAAGCACACAAAGAATTGAAATGTTAAATATCAGATGCATCAATCAGATGCATCCAAGGAATACATTTGATGCAATATCTGAAACACTGTTATGGTGCCCTGTCTTCATTGGAAGGAACTCTTCCTCCTTCATAAATAATAACCTGCGAGACTTCCTAGGAGGCAGTTGAGACACAGTATAACTTGACAGTTCAGATGTACACATCTATCTGCTGTCTAATAACACTCTTATTTTGTATATATATTCTTTTATTCCAGTACCACAGGTTCAACTTATATTCTTTTTTCATGTCTTTCTTTCTGGCTGTAACAGGCCACAACAAACACTTATACGAAGTACACAAATGATACAATCTGAGAATCGCACACCGAGACAATGTACACAAATGATACAACCTTAACCACTTTGTCAGATATCAATCATTACCTATCCTCTAGATAGTGGTGGTAGTGGTGGTCGATGCACATACCCTTGGCAAATGTATGAATCCATCTCCTACTCAGCTTTGGATTAAAAAGTAAGACTTGAAAAACAAAATAGTTGTTATTCCTAAAAGATTTACTTTCAAAAAAGATATTATTCTTACAACCAAAAAATATATTTTTGTTTAAGTAATACATAAAAGGTTGATAAACCTAAAAAAAACCCCAAAAAAACCCAGTTCAATCAAGAATCAATATCTTTGTAATCTTCACTTCCTACCACATCTCACATCATTCACTAATTCTCTACCTTGAGTGACTCTTCAACTTTGTATCTGTGTGACCAGCAGTAAAAGAATTTAAACCTGAAAATAACAGGCTTGCCTCCCAGAGAGTAAATCACTACGCCTGCTTGGCCTGACACTCTCAGTGGACCTCAAGTGGAATGACTATGCTGAATCCATTGCTAAATCCACAGCTATGAAAGTCGGCTCTCTGTGCAGGGCCCGGAAATTCTTTCCACCTGAATCTCTCCTGCAATTATATAAATCCACCATCCGCCCGTGTATTGAGTACTGCTGCCACATCTGGTCGGGTGCCCCTTCTATTCTCCTCGGAGTTCTTGAAAAAATACAGCGAAGAATCTGTAATGTGATTGATACCGACTTGGCTGACCGCCTGTAGTATCTCTCTCACCAGCGCGGCGTGACGTGGCTTCCCTGTACCTCTTCTATAAATACTTTCATGGCTTCTGCTCTGACAAACTTAAATCACTGGGCCCCCTTGATGTGAATTTGCATGAGATACTAGATTGGCAACTAGGTCCCACCCTTTTACAGTGAAACCGATAAAATGTAACCGCAATTTCTACTCCAAAAGCTTCTTTCCTCGCACTTCCCGCCTGTGGAATTCCCTACCACATGCTTGCTTCCCTGACAGCTACAACCTCCAGGAGTTTAAATATAAGGTCAATAGACACCTAACACACTAACTCACACCCACTCTCTCCAACTCTCTCCTTATGTACATCCTAAGTCGTCTATCACCCTCCTTCTGACATTTCCTATACCCAATCGTTCTATGTAACCCCCTGCACTATAGTGGCAGTGGAATGCCTTGCTTGGGGTGACACGATTAAAAAATAAATAAATAAATAAACTAATCACTGACCTTATATTAAATCTTTTATTTATATCTTGCAAAAAAAAATTTTATTTAAATAAATTATTTTAAAAAATTAATTATTTAAAAAATTTGTTTTATCTAAATCTTGCAAAAAAGGTAAAATTAATTTTTACAGTTAAAGAAAAAATCTTGTTGTTTTAAATAACACGTAAAGGTTTGATTAGCCTGAAAAACAGTTCAATCACGAATCAATATCTTTGTAATCTTCACTTCCTACCACACCTCACATATCATTCCCTAATTATCTACCTTGAGTGACTCTTTAACCTGTGTGACCAGCAATAAAATAATTTAAACCTGAAAATAAAATAAGGGTATTTTTCTGTTTGAATCTCTTTGGTACGGGAATGAGGTCATTGAGAATTCCTACAACTGTTGCCATTTTGGTTATTTTACATGGCGCCGTAAACAAAATTTGTATAACTATTTTAACAAAATAAGACATGGTATCTACATCAGGTGGAACCCTCAACTTGATTGCCCAACTCAAGCAACAAATGATAACTGTAGAAAGAGAAACTATTGCGCTTTGATGGGATGGAACACCAAACGCAACCCATGCTTCACACACACACAAACAAAAAAACTGACAGTCCTGTCATTACACCCAATGTAACGAACAACGACTGTGTATTATTGAAGCTTGGTCTTGATATAATAAGATGTGTAAACTTAACAACTCACTTGAACTGGGAACTTTTTTTTCTAAGTTCTAAACTAAATTAGTTTTGTAAAATTGTCTAACTGAAAACTAGATGGATGATAGTTTGTAAATGTGACCACTAACAACATATACGAGAAAAGATGAGTAGAACTGAATGTTTTGAAAATGGAAGAAGTTTTAGTTGATATTTGATTCAGTTTCATTACTGATTTCTGTTAACAGAAAGACATTTCTTCATACAATGAAGAGAGGCAGCATAGAGTCATTGGTTTTCATGTTCAAATGAAAGCTCAAATAAAAATAAAATCAAATAAAATCAAATATCATGAAGAAACTGTCATAGAACACAAGAGAAAATCAAAGATAAAAGTGAATTAAACTCTTGAAAAATTACTGTTTCTTGCAAACTTATCTGAAGTTGCATAGAATAGCACTATAAACCAGAAGTTAATTTCATTAAACCATTGTTTTTTCAATATGTGTCATGAAACATTAATCGAATTAGCCATTCTTTCTTTAATTCTTAATTGATTTTTCATTCAATTATTCGTTTTTATATATACCTTTTGAATTGTGTATTTGGCTGGCTAACAGTACTTGATGGCCATACAAAAAAAAATAAATTTTTGAAAGTTGATTGTTCAAAAATTTGGAAAAGTTTTGAATTAACCCACTGAACATGTAGAACAGTTTTACCTGTGATATTAAACATTTGATCAGTTGTATTGGTGACAACTGTAAATGCTTGTAACTCAGTTTTATTCTGTGAAATATGTTGAAATGCCTTATTCCAGAATGTACTGCAGTATAAATTTCAGAATGAGGTAAATCTATGGACATAGGAATGGGGTATTAGTTGCACTGTTATTTCTACTTGATAAACCAAATAACATTTTAGTACATTTTCATTCTAGTAAAATCTTTAAAAGCAATTAAATAAAGAGATATGACTAGTTGTATAGCTTGGAAAACTTCAATATTTCCACATAGACTTTAGTGCAAATCAGATCGGAAAACAAACTTTGTAAGAATAAATCAAGATTCCATATATTTATCAACGGAATGTCTTCAGAAAAATACCAAGAAATCTATAGAAAACTAGTTTCCTTTACATTCCTTGACAAGATCAGATGGGAAAAGAGATGAAGTAAAAAAAAGAAAGTTGAACTTGTCATATTGAATGCCCTTGGATTAGTTGAGCATTTTCATTTTTTTTTAATATTTGTTTATTTCCCATCTGTTAACGTATCAAAGATGAAGAGATCTGTCTGTCTTCCACTATGAACAGTCTTTTTGTTTTCTAGTCTCTTTTCATTAGCATAATCATCAGCATACGCAGAGAATTAATGTCGGAAAGTTGCATAGAAAGATCAGGTTGTTATTGATTTCTTCAATGTTCAATATTGACATATTCTGTTATCTATAAATAAATATCAGTTGAGTAACGACTGTTGCCCAATGGCTAACAAAATAGTTGAGCAGACGACTTGCTAGTATTCTATGTTCAATCCTATCAATGGGATTTTGTGCCCAATTAAGCTAAGTAAAATATTTTGATACTGCATTAGAACAATTGTTATTTGTCCATCCTTATCAGTTGCCCTCGTAATATCACATTGTCAGACGAAGGAGATTTATTTTGATATCAGCAGAGACGAGGAGAACAAACTCAGAATTTAAAGAGACAAAAAATGATTTAGTCTGACCCCTATTGTGGTTGTAATTCCATTTGAAAAATTCTTTAAGAAGATACAAAAATTCATTTGATGTTGAAATATTCAAATCAAAATAATATTTCTAATCATGCTGTATGTTTAAAAAAAAGTTTATTCTGCCACTGAAAATGTCTCTGATCTCTGAATTTAAATTTCATAGTTGTGTTGTCATATCCTGCTATGGTAGCAGAAAACATTTTTGAGTGAAACTAACAGAAAGATTACTGCTAGTGAAAAACCTTAAATAGATTGCTGTAGAAAGGGAAGTCATAAAAATGCAGAGTGCTAAAGGTTAATCAAATTCAAAGTGAAAATTCAATTTACATTTAATAATTAAAACATTAATGAAAAAAAGCAAAACAATTTAAATAATATTAGATTTAAATATTTTGTTAAATTAGATAATTTATGGTATTTAAACTGCTTAAATGATTTTTATTTTAACCTATGTAGAAAATAGTCACATTCTATAAATATATTGTGGCGAATCTTCAAGTTGGTATGGCCTATTTGGGCCAGGAAGAAAGACACGGAAACAAGAACATAGGTTCAAACAGTGTATTAGAATAATCGAACATATATAAAATAATAAGTGTTAGTAATCAGCAAATAGTAGTGTAAGTCTGAACAGTATAGTTACGCTGCATCTTGACTGTCTCACAACTACTTATGAGCTGCCTCACAGCTAGGTCCCCAAAAGTCACACAGGTTAGTATTTATTGACAGAGAAAGAGTTCATTTCTATAAATAGGGTAAAATAAGAAAATATTTTCTGTTACATTAATCTGGCAAAAGGTCACAATCAAAGAGAATCAAATAAGGATACAATTATATACACTGATATAATTTCACTCCATTCTTCTATAGGAAGGCATCTCAGTGGTTATTTAACAATCTTAGTTTATACTGATAAAAAAACACTTTGTCAGGTCACCTTCTTTTATGTGCCCTGTCCCTTCAGAACCTAGGCGATCTTGGCTTTCCACGTGTCCCTATTCCTGGTGGCTCTTACCACACCTTCTCCTCGTTCCATCATCCACCTGATTAGGTCCTTCAAATACATTATCCATTGCTTTCCCCTGTCTATTTTCCCCTTCTATCTGGCCTGTTAGTATCAGGTTCTCCAAGCCCCACTTCCTCATTGCATGTCCCAGGAACTTAAGCTGTCTCTTCCTGATGCTCAGTATTAATTTCCTTTTTGTTTCTATCATTTCTAAGACCTCATCATTACTCACATGCTCGATCCATGATATTCACAGCATCCTTCTGTAGAACCACATATCAGTTGCTTCAAGTTTTTCCTTCATCTTTGATGATATTGTCCAGCATTCACTGCCATATTGAAGGACGGACAGCACGTAGTAATCCAGTACTCTCTTCCTTGTTTCGAGAGAAATTGTCCCGTTTCTTAATACTTTATTCAACTTCTGGAATGCGTCCTTCGCTATGTCAATTCGCCTTCGGATCTCTGTGTCGCACTTTCCGTCTTCTGTTTTAACACTTCCCAGGTATTTAAATTTTTGTACCTGCTTGATTCTAGTATCCCCGACCTGTATTTGGCATTTTGGGCTGCCCTTTTTACTGATGACCATGCATTCGGTTTTCTTGCAGTTTATTTGTAGTCCTTTTTTGTCACTCTATTCAGCTACCTTCTGTAGGATGTCTTGTAGTTTCTTTTATGTGCCTGTTATCAGCACTGTATCATCTGCGTACCTTATGTTGTTTAAATTGTGGTCTCCGATGACAAATCCTGGCATAACTTGTAGGATTCTCAAAATATTCTCGCTGTACAAGTTGAACAGATCCGGTGAAAAGACACAACCTTGTCTTACGTCCCTTTCTATCTTTTGTATATCTGCTAAATTAATTACCTGTCCGTATAAATCAGTTTGCTGCCAGGAAAATTCTTGATTATTCTTAAGTCTTTCCCAAATATGTCAAGGCTGCCGAGCATCTTCATCAATTCTTTGTGGTGTATTTTGTCAAACGCCTTCATATAATCAATAAAGCACAGGTATAAGTCCTTCTTCATTTGTATTGCCCTTTCAGAGAGCATCCTAATCATAAATATGACATTCCTAGTTCCAGTGTCTTTAACGAAACCGCACTGTTCTTGTCCTATCTCTGGCCTGATTCTGCTTCTCGCTCTATTCTTCAGGATTTGGACGATCAGTTTTGTTATATGGCTCATTATACTGATTGTTCTGTGGAGTTCACACTCGTTTGATCCTGGCTTCTTAGGTAGTGCTATAAAGATCGACTTGCTGAAGTCATCTGGTATTACATCACTATTATAAATTTAATTTATTATTTCAGTAATTTTCTCTATAACAAATTCTTTCAGGGATATCAGCAGCTCTATGAATATGCCGTCTGGTCCAGCTGCTTTGTTTCTATTCAGTTTGGCTATTGCAGATTCCACTTCGCATGTTAATATTTCCAGTCTGTCCTCATCTTTGCATATTATCGGTTGCTCTCTCTTGTCATGGAAATATCCTTGGATTTTATACATCCTGTTGAAGAGCAGATTTTTTGTCCTGTCAGTTCTTTTATTTCTTTATGCATGTCTATTTTATTATTCCTACTCAATCTCTCTACTTCTGCACATTTGTCATTGAGCTATTCCTCTTTAGCCTGTCTGCATTTTCTTCTTATTTCTTTGTGAAGTTCCCTGTACTACATTCCATGTCTTGATATCATTTTCTGCCTCCTTTGCATCATGTCCAGAATCTCTTCAGTCATCCACTCATTTTTCTTTCTGTGCCTAATTTCCTTTGGGGCAATGATGTTTGCTGATGTCACTATTGCTTCCTTTAGTCCCATTTCGAGTGTCCTTTTCCAATTTGTTCTTCGTATTTGATTTTCATGCTGTTAGTGTATTCTTTCTGCAAGTTGAGGTCATTCACAAGTGTGTTATATTTCAGTTTTGGTGCTGCACTAGGCTACTTCAATCTCTGGAGTTTCATCTTTAGTTTGCAGATGATTGGGACGTGATCGCTTCCACAATCAGCACTTGATAGACATTGCTTTGAACCACTGCATTTCTGAATCTGCTGTTTATGATTATGTAGTCTATCTGGTTTTTGTGTCACCTTCTGGGCTTCTCCATGTCCATAGATGTCGTGGGTGTTCTTGAAACCAGGTGTTAGTTATTACCTGGTCATTTGCTATGCACCATTGGACCCATTTTTCTCCTCAGTCATTGCTGGTGGCTCTTACCACACCATTGGACCCATTTTTCTCCTCAGTCAAAGTTGCCAGTTGTCATACCTTCCCTCTCCTTTCCTACTTTGACATTCAAATCTCCTATGATGATCCTGATTTCTTGGCTTTTACATTGAGCTTTGGCATCGTCTAGAGTGGAATAAAAAGATTCTATTTCTTCCTCAGTGCCGTGTGTTGTTGGTGCATAGATGACTACAATTGCTATGTCGAATGGCGTCCCTTTCAGTTTGACCAGAAGAAGTCTTTCAAAGAACTGGCAGTATCCCAAAACACATTTCTTCATTTCTTTGTCCAGTATTAAGCTGACTCCTTTTTCATTATTTTTGCTACCTGCGTATATTATCCTGTGGTTGTTGCTGCTGAAGTCTCCATTATTTGGCCATCTGGTTTCACATATTGCCAGAATATTGATTTTCAGTCTGTTCATCTCCTGCTTGACATTCTCTACTTGTCCGCAGTTGTTTAACGTCCTGACATTCCATGTCCCCAAGGTAATCCTTTCTTTGTTGCACACAGTCGCAGGGTAATGGTCCAGAGACACCTGTTGCTCATGTCATTCCTTCCCGGGCGAGGGACAGATTTGGGGAAAAACTGTCCCCTTTACGCTGTTGTTGCTAACGGTCAGATGACACCTGTTACCCATGTCAGTCCTTACCAGGTAAGGAATTGCTCTCTTTGGAAGCAACTCCCTTCACATTGTTAGGTTTAATATATTTTCATTGTATAGCCATGATTATATGCAGGATAAATAGATAGTGGAGTGGTATCCTGTTGCCTTCTCCACGGTGATTTATTGAGGCACCACCTCTATTTAGCTGGCCATTGACTTATCAAGAGTTCCTCTGCCCTTTGTAGGTTTAATTTTTTGTTTTTTTTATCCTACTGGGTTGCTAACATTGCTTAAAAAAAAGGGAGGGGGAGTGGAAGAAAGAACATAAATATTAAGTAGATATTTAAGTTCAAACAAATAGTCATGTAAAAAAAAAAGTCAATTTCCCTTGTTACTAGCAAAACAGAATGTATCACATATCCAGTAAACAAGATATTTTCTTTGAAATTTTGTCCTTTCTCAAAGAGACCTTCTGTTTTATTCGAATAATTCCGGCCAATGCATATTTTGCAATAGCATGTGGTCTCTTTTTGTTGTTCTCAAGTTTCTAAATATATGAATGTTTAATTTAGAATTGATTTTTGTTATGTAAAGTATTTAATAATGTTATAGTTCATCTCTCTGTCCCCCCTCCCCACTTTAGACCACGTGCTATTGCAAAATATGCATTGGCCGGAATTATCCAAATGAAACAGAAGGTCTCTTTGAGAAAGGAGAAAATTACTAAGAAAATATCTTCTGTTTACTGGATATGTGATGCTCAGTTTTTGAAAACATTTGTGGTGTCCCTTTTGGTAAGAAAAAAACAAGTTCATTGTTTCCCTGTTTTTCATGCTTTGTTTTTAATATTCTTTTTTCAGAATTTTTTTTTTCTTTTTGTTGTTCTCAAGTTTCTAAATATATGAATGTTTTTCAGGCCACCTAGTGAGGACTAAACTTCCTATACCAAAGAAATTCTCTAAACTTGAAAACCATTTCTTGCTTAGCACTGAGAGCTCTTTAAAACAATCTTCCTGTTGAATTCTGCAAACTTTTCTGGTGGTTGTGCAAGAACCTAAATTATGTGCCCAGAGTCATATATGCCAAATTTCTAGCCATTTGGGCCATCTCCACTATCTGATTTCTTTGAGAGAGTCTTAATGGTTTATTCCAACATGTACATCAAGCTGCTGAAG